>NWBR01000028.1:28132-44232 GCA_002914575.1 Entamoeba moshkovskii
AAGATTGTTCTGAACTTTTTATTTTTTGTTTTTTTGTAAGTCAAGGTAAATGACAACACAGCCCCGATACGCAATTATTAAGGGAACCGAAAAGCAATATTCGATCACGACAACAATTCCTGGCGATAATCCGGTCAGTGTTTCAATTACCCAATATCCAGATAATCAAACAATGATGATATGTTTAAGTGATTGTGGTTGTTTTGGGCATTGGGTTGTTTGCACCCCAACAACGACTGAAATACGTTTTGGAAAAACTAATGTGGTTGATCCTTTCCCAACAGCATTATCACGCCAATTAATGTCAATACTGGGAGGTGTTAATACTTTGGTATTAGCTGTTGGGGTCAAGACAACATCTCGGGACAAAGTAAAATTAATCGTGACACACATTAAACAAATTTTATCTCAAGCACTTCACGAAATTAATCAACTTCTCCCGCCATTAAATTGAATATCACTTTTTACTTCCTTTTTGTTTTCTTATTTAATTACCAAACAACTACATTTTAATTAAAGTAAACTATACTTTAATCAAAATAAAATAAACCCAACGCGAACTGAAAAGGTTGCAACCCTAAAAGCAGAAAATGGTTGTAGTCCCAAAAGCTAGAAAGACTTTCTGTCCAAGATGCAACAAACACACCGCACACAAGGTTTCACAATACAAGAAAGGAAAGGATTCACTCCATGTCCAAGGTAAAAGAAGATATGATCGTAAACAACAAGGTTTTGGAGGTCAAACCAAACCAGTTTTCAAGAAGAAGGCCAAGACCACAAAAAAGATTGTCTTGAAGATCGAATGCACTAAATGCAAGTACAAGCTTCAAAAATGTTTGAAGAGATGCAAGCATTTCGAACTTGGAAATGAAAAGAAAGACAAATAAGTGATTCGATTTTTTGTGTTATTTTATTTTTGATATATACAACATATTTTAATTTCGAAAAGAAAATGTCTTATTCAATGAAAAAGTTTCAGACGACTTGGATGACGCAACTCCCCTTGAGAAACATTTTTTGGAACTCGCAAAAACTTTTTTGCAGTCATCCACACAAAAAAAAATACTTTTGGATAGATTTGGTGTATTTACTCTATCAATGCTGAAAAGCAAATATTAATTAAAGAGATTAATTATTGAGTAACAATTATAAAAAAAGCATGAACTGCACCTGGAACCCACAACAGAAGAGTCAAAATAATGTTTGAACAAAAAGAGAATTCACAATCTAATTTATGTAAAACAGCAATGGGAGGAGTCACAGCAGAAAGAAAGCATAACAAAAGAAAAGAAAAAGTTAAGCAAATTCCCAAAAAACGACAAATGAAATGAACCAGATTTCCATGTCCTCAAATAGTGTTCGATTTTTTAAAAAAGTAATTTTTTTTACTTATTTTAAAACACCAACCCGCTACTTCAGTTCTTTTTGTATTCAGATTGTCCAAAGATTTTGTCAAAAGAAAAGACAACTAAACATAAGGAAATTAAAGTAGGTTGTCCCAAAAAATGATCTTAATCATTTTATTTATTTGCTATGCGATTGGTGGGTTCTGTACTGGAAAAAAGCATGGATTTTATTGTGTGGATCATTCAACTTTCATGTGGTGTTATGGAACCGACAGCGGATCTGCAATGAAGTGTTCAACCGGCACAAGTTGTAAATGTGGATATAGCAGTTATAACCCATGCGGATTTAGTTTTCAAACGATGAGTGATTGCATTGGAAGTCCAGGAGGAGAAACAGAACCACCAGAAGAGTCAACTCCCAGTGAAACACCAGAAAACGACTATTGTTAGGTAAACAATAATTGATGTTTCCAATTAATTTTTCAACTTGGAGAGACAAAGAATACAATTAGATAATAACTAACACAAAATAAACAGAAATTGGAATTGTTTTGGGGAAGGAATTGAAAAAATTTCAAAAAACGAAATAAAAAGAAAGAAATAGAACAACAGAATAAAAAATGGATGAAAAATTAAAGTCCCCTTTCAAAAAACTAAATAATTGAAGTCAATGAAGTTTGCACAGAAATTCAATGATGGCATGACCGTTGAATGGGAAGACCAATATGTTGATTATAATATGTTACGCAATAAATTACTTGCCATTGAGTCATTAAAAAAACAATTGGGGGAAATGCAACATGAAGTCGAGGATATTGTCATTGAGATGAGTGATGAGGTAGATGATACAGATCCAACAGATCCAAATGTACCACAAAGCCCAGGAGGAAAGTCAAGTGATGAAGAAGCAGAAGGTGATTACACATTGTTGACAACCAAAATTGCTGCTGAAGAACAAAATTTTTGGATGGCATTTGATTGTAATGTTGAGAAAATAGACGTATTTTATTGTGACCGACTAAAGGAATCATGTAGATTTATTGATGAATTCTATGATAGATTAATGGCATTTGGACTTGTCAACCCAAAACAACACAAAAAAGAGAAATTCCAACCAATTTCTAAAAGGCTTGCAAGTCATGAAAAAAAAGGGATTAAGAAAGTTCTTAAATATAAAGGCGAAGAAGAAGTCTGCAGAGAGAAAAAAAGAAGTCAAAGAACAAGTTTAAAGTTTGCAGCCACCATGTTCCAAGAAACAGAGGAAGTTGGAGGTGCAATTGACAATATTGATATGGTAGATACAACACTAAAAGAAGCAAGGACAAAAAAAGCTGGTTTATCACGAGAAGGATCATTTAGTAGTGAATCGAAGAAAAAGGAAGATTCAACAATAAGTAGCGATGATGATTCGACTGATTCTACAACCAAACTAAAAGACGATAGTGGTGAAGAAGAAAATAGCATCGAGGTAATTGATTTACAAAAAGAACACAGTGAAATATCAAGAAGAAAGAAGAATAAGTTAAGAACTGCAGCAGAAGAGTTTTACAGGGGATTGTTATTAATGCAAAATTTTTGTACATTAAATATTGAAGCAATCATAAAGGTTATTAAAAAAAGTGATAAGGTAACTGGGTATGATCGAATGGAAACTATTAAAAGTGAGAATTTGAGTAGCACAAAGTTTTATAAAATGGAAGAATTAAAATTGCTTATAGTAGAAACTGAAAAATTGTTTGAAGATGCTTTTCACGAGTCAAATACGTTAAACAGATTTAAAATTACTTCACAAGACATAACTCCTTTTAGATATGGGAGAATTGGAATTTTATTGGGAGCAACAATTTATATCTTCATATTGTTGTTAATTAAAATTGTTAGTTATTGTATCGTTATGAAGGAAACAAATGATGAAGTTATTGGCGAAATGGGAATTAAAAGGCTGAGTGAAAAAGAAAGTTTATCACTTCTTTACATAACTCGGGCATTCTTATTGTTTTCTTTAATACAAATTTATTGGGGGATTGATATGTATGTGTATCGAAGAGTAAGAATTAATTATCATTTTATATTCGACATGGTTAAACGGAAATATAATTATATTCAAGCAATAGAATCAGGAATTACTCAGTTATTAGTCACTTTTACATGTTTCTATTGTATGTTCTTATGTCTTTCCCCTCCATATGGATTTGAATTTTTAAATAATACTCCATTTTGGTGTTTCCCATTGTTTAATTTGGTATTGCTAACAAGTGTTTTCATCATTGAACAAATAAGACACCCATGGGTCATTAATATAATCTTTAGAATTGTTTTTGCCCCATTTAGAAAAGTTTATTTCAAAGATTTCTGGATGGCCGACCAAATGACCTCAATTTCTCCATTTTTCAGTGATTACGCTTTCGGTGTTTTATTCTTTATTTTTGGTTGGGTTGAATATAATAAAGATGATAGTTCAACAGAATTCCAAGGAGTTAAAGTGTTAGATTACACGAAATTTATAAATCCAGTGATCGCTTGTATTCCTCCACTATTTCGTTTTCTCCAATGTTTTAGGTCAGCAAGAGATTCTGGTAATATGTATCAATTAGCCAATGCTGGAAAATATTTTGTTTCGATGTGTAACGGAGTTGGAGGAGGGATTAGATCACTTTATAAGAAAGCGACTGTCCCAATTTATATTTTAACTAACACATGTAATTCGATTTATTCTGGGACATGGGATATTCTTATGGATTGGGGGTTGATGAGAAAAAAATATTGTTTATTGAGAAAGAAAACACTATATCCAAAGTGGGTTTATCCCCTTGCGATTTTTCTTGATATTTCATTACGTTTTGCTTGGACCATTAATGTATTATTAATGTTTGTGAATTGGTTTGAAGAAAATAAGATCATAAGGTTTGTTTTATTCGATTTCGCATAAATGATCAGTATTCTTAATTTTTTAGGGAAGCTGTTTGTGTATTTTTGAGTGTTATTGAAGTTACGAGAAGGGGGTTTTGGAACATATTCAGAGTTGAATTTGAAATGACAAATAATATGGATAAGTTCCGAGCCACCAAAGAAATTCCACTCCCAGTTCCCGACTGATGGGTGTGTTCAAACAGTTGTATTATTTCAATGTTTTGATTTAATTATAATTAAGTATTAATAAATAATATTTATATAATAAGTCAACTTTTGTTTTGTCAAAAAAATTTAAAATTAATTCTTGATTGACTATAAATAGTTAATCCTTTTGTTCTCTCGATCTTGTTTTGTCTTTGTTTGGTTATTTTTGATGCAAACAACAACAAAAATTGAAAATGGGTTTCAAAGAGTTATTGAAAAAAGAAAGAGAAGGTCCATTGATTGCAGGTCTTCTTCTCCTTTAAGAAATGAAGTTTCATTTTTTGAGTCAAACGACGTTGGGTTGGGTTTAGAAAAAGAATTCGAAACTGACCCAATCGCAGATATCTTAATTGATGCTGAAACTCTTAAATTAATTACTGATTCGAGTATTAGCGCAATTCAAATTAAAACACATGCAAATAACGGTCATCCCAATTAGGCTACTTCATGTTTTATCAATTTATTATTTGTCATGAGATAATTATATTTACATCCCAAAAAAAAAATTTAGTTTCAGTTGTTTAAAAAAAGAAAATGCTGACTTATTAAGAGAACGCCATTTTTTGTGAAATAAAATTCGAATTAAAAATAATTTGTGTCGCTCTTAACGTTGGCTTTCTTGGGGGTAGTTCTTTTGTTTCTCCAACATTCTTATTTCCATCAAATTACCTGGTGGCGTTGTGAAAACGAATACTTTTTGGCAAATCATTTGACAACAGTTTTATTTCGTATGAATTCGTTCTGAATATTTGATTCCAACCAAATTCATGCCAAACTTTTCACGCACAATAAAATAATCAACTCAAACCCCAGAGTTAGTTTTTAAATGTTTGGCATTTGATGGTCAATCCTTCATTTTAAGGTTCACTGCCGTTTTATTAATAATCCACAAATAAAAACAAGTTTTCTGATTTTTAAACAATCTTTTACAATGTAAACAACTTACAGCCAACCCCACACCCGTCTCATTTGATTTAAAAAAAACAAAAAAAACGAGTATTAATACCAATTCAATTTTTTAAAGACTAATTGTTGCAAAATAAGAACAACCAAACAAATTCCCATTAAAATAAAGAAGTATCTTGGATCATTTTCTTCGACTTGATCGAATTGCCAAGGAACTCTGAAATTGCAACCAAAGCTATTTGCAACAAATGTAATTGGGAAAAATATTAGAGAAATAAAATTAAATACTTGGATAAATTTACTTGTTTCTCTTTCTGTTCTTGTTGATTCAATTGTTAGTCGAACGTTGTATAAACTAAAACTATATGCATTTAATTCTTTAATAATTTTAAATCTTTGATAAACACTTCCAAAATCATAATACGCATCTCTCAACATTACTTCAAAACTGTCTTTAATCATTTTAAATGTTTTTTTATGACTTGAACGAATTAAAAACTTTAACATTGTTCTGGAAATATTAATGCATTGTTGTTGTCAAATTATTTATTTAACAAACTTCTTTGACTGAAGACAATTTAATATCACTCCTATTTTTTTCTCTAAAACATCACTTCGAGCAATAAAAGCTAATTGTTCTTGTTTTAAAACGTGAAATTGCATGCTTTGTTGAATTTCAGTTTCATCATTGATGATTTTAACCCAATCAGCGAATTGCATAATGGTATGATGAAGAATTTGAAATAAAAGGTATTCAGGATTACATTCTTTCGGATTAACTGATTGGGTTTTAACTAAATCGAAAACTCTATCATGTTTTTGATGAAATGTAATGATAATTTTCTTTTTTATTGTAATTCTTGTGTTTTTAATTTTTAATAAATCAGTTAAAGGTTGATATTCTACATTTTTAATTAAAATTTCATAGTATTGTGGATATATTAATACTGCTTCTCTTTGGTCTTCATCAAGCCATCGTTGTAGTGATAAGAAATGTAAATTAAACAACATTCCAATTGCGACCATAACTTCTTTCGAAGGATTAGCAATATCAATCCAAAGGAAATGATTATCGAGTTTACCATTATTATTTTTGAATTGTAAACAATATAATTTAAGTGATTGAATATTCCAAATACCTTTATTAACTTTTTCACCAATAACATTAATTTGATCCTTGGCATTCCAAATATTTTCATCATTGCCTATACTAATTATTTTTTCACATGGAGGAAATACATCGTTAATATCCTCTTCATTTTTGTTTTGAATTGAATTTCTTGTAACTTTTGGTTTATCGGGTTGTTTTATAAAATCAGGAGTATTAAGTCTAACGTGATCAAATTTCTTTTGTTGTTGTCTTAAATATTTATTGCTTTCACCTTCTCTACTTCGATAATTTCTAACATTCATTGGAATTAAAACTTTTCTTTTTTCAGGTACATTATCACTTTTATTATTTGAATTATGATTAATTAGTATTCCATTAATATTGTTACTGTCCTCTCTTTCAAGTTTATTATGTTCTTCTAAAATATCCATTTTAATCATACTTATTTCATTTTGAATTGCTATCCTTTTTTTCTTTTTCTTCTTTTGTATTTCATCTTCACTTGACGATGACGATGTACTTTCATCATCCCCCCCTTCTTCTTCAGAATCGATATCATCTTCTAATAATCTATGTTTTTTTCTTGGAATTGGTGAGTGGAGACTAATTTGTCTTTCCTCTGATTTTATTATGAAATCGTCGTTTTCCAATGACATTGTTCTTTATTTCCTTTTTTTTAGTTTTTTTCTTATCCTTTCTTTTTGTTTTTAAAACCATTTTTTTCTTAACACCAAAACTGGTTTTGAAAAAACTCAATTCATTATACACAAAAAATCTTGCAGTCCCATAGTTCCATCTCCTTTCAAATCAAATTCTGTTAATAATGAATTGATTTCTAAATCATCCTGATACCCCAAAACAGAATAAAACCTTTTCATTTCTTCTCCTGTTAAACTCCCATTCCCATCAGTGTCAAGCATTTTAAAAAGGGCTGTATAAATACTTTGTTCATCACCTTCTTTTAAGTCACTAATAATCCCAAACATTTCAAAGAATTCAGAAGAATTTAATTCTCCGTCATTATTTTTATCGGCAATATTAAACATAATAGTAAGAGGTTCGATTTCATCGTCATCAATCTCATCCTTAAGGCCATCGAAGAAATCACTGAGAGAAATTGAGCCTTTCTTTTGTTTGTCCATTAGTTCAAACATTTTTTGAGTGTCTTCGAGATTGTATCTCATTTGTTCTCCCATCATTTCTTTTGCTTCACAGTTTTTAGTTTCACTTTGTTCTGATTGGTTGTTTTCCCCAAATTTCCACTTCGATTTTTGTTTTTGTTCTTTTCCTCATTCACCAAAACCCCTTTTTCGTCTTAAACGTTTCTTTTGTGTATCAGGAAAATTATTGAAACGTTAATTTTTATGTAGGAACACAATATAATGATTCATGTTATTCCAAAAAAAATATTTTTGGATTGACTTTGGAAAAAATTCACTTTTTGACAAAAAACCATTTTCTTGAATTTTGAGTTAAATAACACAAAAATAACTCACAAATTTTTTGCATAAAAAGTGATGTTAAAAAGCAGGTCTTAATAAAAATGATTTGCTATGACAAAAGTCATTTAAAGAATTCAAACGGCCATTCCAACCAATTTTCTTTTGAAAACACGGTCGCCGACATTACCTCTTTGTAATCGACCTGATTTTAATACTGCTTGGGACTGTTGGCAAATTATTAAAATCCTTGCCTTTGTTAGATAATTGTTTTGGGGGATTGTCAACTGGTGCTTGAGGGACTTGACCATAGGGATTATGAATTTGGTTGAATGTGGCCAACAAATCATTGAGCATTTTTTGGGTTTGAGCATTTGAACTTTCCAAAGTGGATAGTCTTGATTCTAATCCATCAATTCTATTTGTTAAATCATGAGTGTGTCTTTGGGTAGGATCAACCCCAGTAATATTATTGATATCGTAAGGATCAAAATATTGCATCAAACAACAAGAAAAGTTAATACAAAAAGAGATTTAAAATAAAGAGATTTTCAAAGGATACTTCAAAAAGATAAATTTAAAGTGGTGAACATTCTAAATTTACAACAAAGAAATTAAGGGTCACTAAAATCAAAAACAAAATTAAATCAGGTAAATTTACATACAATGAAAAGAATGGGTATTGTTGAATAAGAATGTTGAGTCTTAAGCGTTCATACTTACCACAGTCATACGGGGTTGATCTTTTATGGCTTTTTCATAGGAAAAACCACTACCAACAAATGCATTCCACAAAGCATAAGTAGGAATTTCTCTGTATAACGAGTTGGTTTTATCTAAAATATCTCTTACGAATAATGTGTTGCTTTTAGAATCCTTGATGCCTAATTTCAATTGGAATTCATACAATTGAATAATAAATCCAGGGTTGGGACATATTATTTCTCTTCTCTCTTTTGTATAAAGAAAGGCGTCGCGTATACACCATTGGTTCTTTTTCATCAAATAAGCAATCACAGCAGATGCTGAACGAGACATTCCAACTTCGCAATGAACTAATACTTTCCTATTTTCACTCATCATCTGTTCGATAAATTCAATTGATTCTTCTAAACTTCTTTGTAATAAAAAGAAGAAACTATCTTGGATGTGAAGATGTTTGGAAATAACTCCTTCAGGGTAATTAATGTTGTTAGTGGTTAATGATAAAACAGCGGTAATATCCTTTTCTCTGTAAATGTTTTGTTTCATTGCGCTAAGCCTAGATGTTAAAAATAAATTTGGTAATATTTCAGAGACTTTTTGGACTTCCTTTTGAATTTCGCTTTGAGATGGCCTTGAAGGTTTGTTTCCCATTATCTTTTAATTAAGTTCTTTGGCGATGTTTTAATATGATTTTTTCTGATTTTTCTTGTTACTATTCTTTTTAAAATCAATTCTATTTCTTTCTTTATCTTTCGTCCCTTATTTTACACCCCTGATTTTACTTCAAACCTTTTTCGAAAATAGTTTCTTTATTGATTTCTTTTAATTTTCTTTTGGTTTTTCAAAAGAAATCCACTTTTTGAACATCCAATTTAACTTTCCTGAAAGTCCAAATCGGTATTCATCTGAGATTTCTTCTTTCTAAGATTGACATTCAGTTTTTGAACATTGATTTTTACTATACATTTTCATTTTATTATTAGTTATTACTATTTCAGTGAAAGATAGAACCTTCCAGAGTGTAAACTAGGAAAAGTAAAAAAGAGTGGAACAGCCCAATAGAAACATGCAAATTTTGAATCTTTTCCACAGAAAATTACTCTTAAAATTGTTATATATAACAAAAATGAAAATTTAAAATTTGTAAAAAATAAAAAAGTGAGAAACAAAAGAACTTAAAAAATAAGGTATCGGTGATGAATATTGACCAGATTGAATCACAAGATGGAGTTCGTTTAACATGGAATGTATGGCCATCAACGAAAGGAGAAGCTGAAAAATATCTTGATATTCCTTTGGGACTCGCTTATCAACCATTAAAAGGACTTATTCATTCAGACAATCAAATTGAATATAATCCAAATCAAAAAATTAGATGTTCTTGTGGTTGTTATATTAATCCTTGGTGTTCAAGAGATAGTTCCATTTGGGTTTGTCCATTATGCAATTCCAGATATCCATTACCACAAGACCCAAGAACATATCAATCCACAACTGTTGAATTTGTTTCACTTCAAGGTAATCAACAACCCACTTCCCTATTATTTGTTATTGATACAACTGCTCCTCAAAATGAATTGGATGCTTTAAAAACATCAATAACTTTGGCATTAGCTTCTGTTCCTCCAAACGTGTATATTGGACTGATTGTTTTTGGAAAACATATTTCTGTTTATGATATGTCTTCACAACAATGCCCAAGGGCTTACATTCTTTCTGGTTCAAAAACTTATAATGCCATTCAATTAACAACTATTTTATCAACCAAAGTTATCAATTCATTACTGTCTCCTTTAAGTGAATGTGAGCTCACTTTCATGTCAGTTTTAGATGATCTTTCACATGATGAATGGCCTGTTAGCGAAGGACGTCGTCCATTGAGATGTAATGGTGCGGTTATGAGTGCTGCTAGCTCATTATTGGAAAGTAGAAATGTTTGTGGAACCATTGAATTCTTTGTTACTGGTCCATGTACTTTTGGTCCTGGAATGATTGTATCAGATGATCTTAAAGAACAAATGAGAACTCACGCGGATATTTCCCAAGAAAGGGTTAAATATCTGAGTGCTGCGGAAAGTTATTACAAAGAAATTGCTGGAAGAATTAGTGAAAAGGGTATTTCGTGTAATATTTTCTCTTGTTCAATGGATCAAGTCGGTATTTTGGAAATGTCTAGTTTAAGTCAAATGACCAATGGATATATTACTATGTATGAATCATATATTCATGAAACATTGGGGGATACTTTACAAAGAATGCTTCAAGGAGATGAAATACTCACTAATAAATATTGTTATAATGTCGAAATTTATTGCAGTAGAGAAATTAAACCTCGTTCTTGTATTGGAAATGTTACTTCTAATGAAGTTAGAGAAGGGTACACATCGTTATTAAGTTTACCTGAAGAATTTGGGGTTTCGGGAAGTCGATTCAAAACATCCACAATTGATCCACATTCATCATTTGTATTTTTATTCAATATTGTAAACCCAGACACAAATCCTTTAAGTTCGAATCATCAAGGAATTATTCAAATTGTAAGTAAGTACGTGGATACTTTGGGAAGAATTTACATTAGAGTGAGTACAATTTGTAGATTATTTACACATATTAGTAATGAAGGATTAAGTAGGATGTCTTCGGGATTTGACCAAGAAACTGCGGCTGTTGTTATGGCAAGATGTGCCAGCTTTAAGGCTGATGCAGAAAGTGGAAGAGACGCAATGAGATGGTTAGATAGGGCCTTACTGAGAACTTGTAATAAATTTGGTGAGTTTAGACCACAAGACCCAAATTCGTTTTCACTTTCACCCAATTTCTCTATTTTACCACAATTCATGTACCACTTAAGAAGAAGTCATTTCTTACAAGTTTTTAATTGCTCTCCAGATGAAACAAGAACTTTTAGATCTGCTTTAATGCGAGAAAACGTAGGAAATTCATTAACTATGATACAACCAACATTGGATTGTTATAAAGTTGGTGAAGAACCTCGTCCAGTCCTATTGTCAATGCAATCAATAGAATCCGATTGCATTTTATTATTAGACACATTCTTTTATGTTGTTGTATTTAGAGGAGAAGCAGTTGCCGATTGGATGAAGAGACAATTAGAAGAACAACCAGAATACTCTGGTTTAAAATATTTCTATCAAAAACCTGAAGATGACGCAAAAGAAATTGCCAAAGAGAGAATTCCGGCCCCAAGGATTTATGTCTGCAATAGATATTCCGGCCATCAAAGGTTTTTGGTTACTATCCTTGATCCAGCCGTTACTCCTGGACAAACACAAAAAGATATTATTGTTACCGAAGATGTTACATTGAAGGTCTTTATGGAGCATTTAAGAAGACTCTCAGTTAAAGGAAACATTTAATTGACCTTTTTTTATTACGTTTTTTTACAAATGAAGTTTAAGGTTAACAAAACAAAGAGAGACACCTTTTGAAAACGGCTGGTTCGGCATAAAAACACCAAAAAAATGAAATATTGAGCAATTTTCTTGTAAGGCATGATTCATGGTCTCCCAAATTGAAATCCGGATTATAGTAAATTTTTGATTAAATTATAAGAAAATTACTATTCTTTGGGTTTCATTACAAAATTTTGGGAGGCGTTGCGTGATCGGAAAAATTCAATGATTTTTAAGATTTTGAAAAAAAAAGTTTAGAAAAACACTAATAAATAAAACTAAAGCAAACTATAAACTGAAAATCATTGGATAATGCAGAGGAAACCTGACTTTTGCCAAATTCAAGAAAAGATTAAAAAAGAAAAAGAACTTTTCATTCAAAAGAAGTATTCACCAACCGATAGCCTTGGCCAACGGTTTAAAAAGAATCAAAGCGAACGAGAGGAATTACTTCGTATTATTAAAAATGCAATAACCGTTGTTGATCGATTTCAAAAAAATCCGGAACCAAATAGTAAAGTAAAAATTGCTCTTGAAATGATCGAGCAAGCGTCGTTTAAATTAAATTATGGGGTCGATAATTATTTAAAAGATTATTTATTATTAAGAGGAAGTGAAGACAATTTTAATACCGTTGATGTAGAAGAAAAAAGAATTATTAATGTATTGGAGTCATGGACTTGTTCTGATGGAATGAAATTAAAAAAAGAATTTGACAGTTTAAAAACAGTGTTTGATGAAGAAAGCTTCTTTAGTGCAGTTGAACAGAAAGTTAATATTAATGTCGTCATAAAAGATGCACAAGGTAATATATTTGGGTTTCATGTCTCAATGGCCCCATCACAAAAGAATGTTGCTGTTGTAGATAAAACCCATTTTATATTTTCAATTCAAAACGTGAATAAAACTGGTGCTCTTGAAAGACAATTCTTCCCAAAAAAATTGGTGGAATCTTTTGTTGTCTTTAACAATTCCTGTTATATCTTTTGTGTCCCCTATGCATTTGCAATTGGACCGACTGGAAAATCTGCTATATCACCTAAATTAGAAACTATTTATCTTTGCAAAGATAATAAAACTCCTTGTAGTTTCAATGATATTAATGGAACTTCATTACCTCGAACATTTCCAATTGAATGGGTAAAAGTGTTTGTTCAATAATAATTAATTTGTGGGAAAGACTTGCAAAGAAATTAATTTTAAAAACTTTCCGTTTATCTCGATAGGACAACATTTTGATTTTGTTCTGTTTTGATTTAATGGGTTGATTCAAAGCAAAGTTTTGGTTTCTTTTTTGGGTTATTCTTGGGCTTAACGCTAATTCGAATTACAATAATATCAATTATATGTAAGAAGAATAAATTATATGTCCATTTTCTGTTCCACTCACTAATAATGTATCATCAAAATCAATTGCCGTTATTGGGCTTTGATGGGTATACAACACTTGGTAATTTCCAAACCAATGGCGGTTACAATCAACATATCCAATTTGTCTATCGTTCCCACCGAAAACTACTTTTCTGTTCCATACTTTCAGTACATTTATTGGAGAGAATTGCAATGTACGGTTTTGAATGACACAACCCTTTCTATAATCAAAAAAATAAACCAAACCACTATTACAACCACAGGCAATAATTGAATCAAAAGAATCAAAAGTATTTATATAACTTCTATTAACAGTAAATTCAAACGCTTTAGTTTTTATTCTTTGATCGAATCCAATCACGCGTGAGTCTTTATAACACGATATATAAAAGTGAGCATCTACTTTGTCAATTGCTGTAATTAAAGAATGGTTGAGATGACAATTATAAATTGTTTTTTGGGTTTCAAAGTCAATTATTTCAATTGTCCCATTGTCGTTCCAACACAATATATCTTGAATGTTATCCAAAAATTTATATCTCTCAAATGGTTTGAAATGAATCAAATTCAATTTATTTAATTCATTCTGATATTGATAAATTATACCTTGCGGAGACGCCATAAACAAACATTTATCTTCACACCTTAATTCCATTGCAACTATTTTATCATTTATTATTACATCCTTTTCCATTTTTAATGTTTTATTTTGAATTGTCTTGAGAGCACCAAATGAGGTCCCAACACCAAAAGTATTTTCTTTTGTTCTTGTTAAGAGAAAGTTGACAGGATACCTTTGAAATACTTCCATATCCTTTCTTATTACAGGGCATTTTGTTTTCCATTTCTTTTTTATTCTTTGTGCTTGTAACACTTGTTGGGAAAAATAATAAGTTGCAATGTCCATTGGTTTTGGCGTATGAAACTCAATTTTGTTAAATGAAGCTGGACTGAAGTACAAATCGTAAAAATTTTTCCAAATTGGTTCATCTGATAAAATGAAATGATTAAACTTTTTACAACTTAGCAAACAAGAACATAAATCTTCAAGTGGTAAAAAACTAAATATGTGGTGCAATAAGTTGTTTGGTAACTCTGTTAATAAACATTTTTTTGGAATATCACCTTTAATTGGCACAAGAACTCTGCTTTGTTTTTTTAAAGAAATGTCTTTGATGTGAATTGCTTGTGCCAACATTTTTTTTGTTACAAGCCTAATGTTAGAAATGTTTTCGATTCCAAAAAATGGGACATTGTTTTCAATTCCGATGCGCATCATTAAAAACGCACAAAAAACATTTAGAATTGGTTGAGATCTACTTTTGGGAAAAAAATAGTTTAAGGTTGGGCTTCTGAAGTGATAATAATATATTGATTCAATTCGGCCATCCGACCTAATACTTGATAATTCCCCATTAATGACTGCTTCAAAATTTTTTGTGTGCAGCAATTTACAATTACATTTGATGGACTGGGAAACAGAAAAAATACTTCCTTCATTAATAAAAGAACAATAAGCGACATCAGTAGAACAAGGGGATGTATCGAAAAATGGTGTTTCTCCATGTTTATATATAATTCGGTCAGTTCGAGATATTAGTCGAGATTTTGGAAAAATTGGAGAGTTAACATAATGGGAATAAGTGCTATCTACTAATTGTTGAACAGAAATCTTATATAAAGATTTCCCAGTTATTATTAATTCATTAAAATCATCATTTGTTTTTATCAGCATTGTTTCACTTGAATATAAAACATGGTGATATAAAGAGAGTTGGTTAATTCGTAAATAAAATTCACTTTGGAGGTTTAAAATAAATAGCCCTTCTTTGTCATTTCGTAGTATCTCTGTTAGATTGTAAATGAAATTCCTTTCACCATTCAGTAAATAATAATACTCCCTTTTATCAATTAACTTTCTGTTAAACTTTATTTCCAAAACAATTTTGGTTCCATTCAAGTGCTGTTTAAAATTGAAAACAAAGTAATCAATGTGGTCTGGACTGTAATTGTGTTGAATTTCCAAAATTTCATCAGAAGAATACGAAGTAAAATGGTTGAATTTATATTCTTGATTAACACCAGAAGGTAACCAACAAGTTTTAATTTCTACTTTTTTATCGAAGATATGTTTATTAATAACACCAGGGAATAAAGAAAAAAAAATTTCTTTATCGCTTAATAATTTTTTAATTTGATGAATTTTAAAAGGGCAAAAAGCCTCTGTCAGTACCTTTATGACCCCATTATAACAGTACTCATAGGACTGAATACAGTTAACAGGGGGTGAAATAATGTTTTGAATTTTATTATATTCATTTAAGTTAATTGCAAGGAACTCATTGATAATAGAATCAGTCTTTGCGGACATTCCTTGCGAAAAGAAATGAGAACGCAGTAATTATCAGATTTTAAATTAAATTTTCATTTCGTTTCATTTAAAGCGTTGTGTTTAAAAATGGTTGATGGTGGAATTTTTGGTTAGGTATTTCCATTAATACGTGATAATAATTTTGTGTAAAAAAATTCCTACAGTTTACATGGCACGTTTGAAAACAAAAAATGGTTTTGCGCAAATACTTTTGGTTATTTTTTTCCAATTTCTTTTGCGAAGAAACTAAAAAAAAGTGTATTATTGTTTGTTGTTCTTTTTTTGGTAACCCTATTTTTTTTAAAATTGGTCAGAGAACCC
>NWBR01000031.1:0-22878 GCA_002914575.1 Entamoeba moshkovskii
GGAGACCCTGCTTCATTTGAACACAAAGAAGAATTCTGTTTCAATTATTTCCACTATGAATCACTTGTAAAAGATGATCACTTTCTCTTCATTCGAACAAAAATTATTAAACAAACAAAATTCTGTGTTTTGATCAATAAATGAAGGAAACGGTAAAACCAAAGGTATTCCAATAATTTCATTCTCTTCATTTTCACAATAAAAATATGAATTTGTTACGATATAATTCTTATTTGTTTCTGGTGTAATTAATTCTAGTGGTTGTTCAAAATGTTCATTTCCATTGCTATTTTCTTCTATTAAACACACTAAAACGTTAATTAAATAATTATCATTATGTTGAAATACTCTTGAGAATACTGATCGATCTGAACTCCCAATTTCTTTCCAAACATTCACATAAAGGGTTTTACCGTCTGTCAACCGAAATCTTTCATACGTTATTCCATTATCATATTCTTTTCCTAAATACTCTTCCACGGTTAACTTTTTTGCTTCAATTTCTCCATTAGAATGGTATTCTTCTTTTTGATCTTCAAAACCATCATTATGCCAATTCGCATCAATAAATTCATAATGGCCATTGCAACTTGTTTTTCTTCTTTCAATCACCCCTTTTCTTTGAATCGATAATTCTTTTTTTCTTTCTATTTGTTCGTTTTCCCTTTCAGTAATTGTAACAACTTCCTCAAAAAAACCAACCATTTCACGTAAACAACCCAATGTCTCAAGTGCGCTGGAGTTCAAGGAATTATTTTGTATTTTAATTTCTTCTAAATTCCTAAGAACATTCTCCACTCTCTTAACGGATTCGTCTTCCTCTTCATTTGGTATTTCTTCAAAACCAATGTTCTCTGAAGAAGTTGATTCACGAAAGGCATCGTATGAACCAATCATTTTGATTTGTAAAGTCTTAATGGAATAATAAATGTTATTAATTAAATCTTGTTTTTGGTTGGAGTGAGAAGCCATTGAATTTGCAGTTTTTGGAGTAACAGTTAGCCCATTTTTTTGAATCCCAAAATCTTTTTTAAACTTCATTCATTTTTGTTATTTAATAATTTTTTTGAAGTAATTGTTATTTGCATCAACTAAAAAACTACAGCCAATAATACAGGGTTGTAAAAATGATTTAATTAGGATTCGTTTTGAAAGAAAAGTGAGCTTTTTAATTTTTAACCAAGAAAGGGGTATGTTCAAAACAACTCTTAAATTCCTTGCAAACATTAACATTCCCAGAAACTGATCGTAGCTGAGAACAGCCTTTAAATGCACTATTTCCTACGCTACTAACACTCATTGGTATATTTATTTTCGTTAACTTTGGACAATCATAAAACATACCACTAACTATTTCTTTCATATTATCTGGTAACTCTACTTCTTTCAATTCTTTATTATAACTAAACGAATAGGTTCCAAAATGAATAACATTACTTGGAATTGATAATGATGTTAATTGACATTGACCAAAACAATTATCACCAATTCTTGTGATTGATGTTGGTATTGTTATTGTTGATAACCCTTTTGCATTATAAAGTAGCCCATCATCCAAATTAGCAACAAATGGCGAATATTCTATTGTTTTTAAATTGATACAACCACAAAACATACCTTTATTTAAAGAAGTTAAAACACTTGGTAATGTTATTGATTGTAATTGGGTACAATCGGAAAACAAATCTTCACCGATCTTAGTTAATCTTGATGATATTGTAATTGATGTTAAATAACAACAAGTATGGAAAGATCCATAGTTGATTTCAACAATTGAATCTGGTACGTTGATTTCTCCATTAGTTGACTTATAAAAAGCCTCATCACCTAATTTATTAACAACAAATGGTATAACATTTCCATATTTCAATCTATCATCCTTAGTGTAAACAATTCTTCTAAATTTGATATTTTGATATTTGTTTTTCATTTCTAAATATTTCTCATAAGATACATCATAAATAACATAATAACCACTAATATCACCATCTGAAAATATCTCATCATTTCTATCAAATAACCATTGAGTTTGTAAATTAATAAAATACTTTCTTGATTTCTGATTAATTTGAAATGGATTAAAATGGAGTTTATCAATATTTTCTTTGAATTTAGAATTAACTAATGTGATATTAATCATATCCGAAATACTGTTAAAATATTTTGAACATATTAACATTGAATAGGAGTCTACTTGTCTTCTCATTGATTTATGACATTTATAGTTCTTTTATCCAATTTTAAATCATCCCCAATTTTTTTTCGAATTTTAAACTTTTTTTTAAATGAACCCAACTACGAAATACAAATTTTCAAGTTCCGACCACAATGGATGACAACCAAATGGTTTTGTTAGAAACCATTAAAACAATAATTGAAGAAAGAAATGCTTTTGAAAGGGAGATTGGGATGTATAAAGAAGAAATAAAATGGTTACGAGATGAATTACAAAAAAAATATAACTCAACAAATCAAAAACTAGAAAGAAAAACAGAGTGGTGTTGTAATTTAAAGTATGATGAAGTTGATAAGATGGAATTTGTTGAAATAAAAGTAAATAAAGCAGATTTTAACAATGGAAATATTTGTGTTAGTGTTCCAAATAGAATTGAGTTGAGAGAAAATGGGATAGTTGGAATAGAAACTGGAGATGTAAAAGTGTTTAAAGATGTTGAATTTGAAAACAATAGAACCAAATTTTTTAGTGATGTCGTTAGATTTGAAGAAAAAAGAGAACTTATTCCAATCGTTATTATTTGCGATGATTCTGTTGTTCAAAATAATTTAGAAAGTAAGGATGATCAGGCCGAAGAATATACTACCACTATTGAGCCCCCAACAATAACTTCAGAGGAAGAAGAACCAACTTTAGAGGAAGAAGAAACTGTTTTAAATGAGAGTTTAAAGAAAAAGGGTAACGATTTAATACTTTCATTATTATTTGAGAAGCGTTACGAAAACCAAATGACTGTGTGTGACTTTTATCATCCAGATGGACAAACATATAAAATTCAATTGACAATTGCAGAAGGTCAAACCAATCGTTATGAAAAATTGGGCTTGAAGAAAGAAAATGGTGGGTGTGGAGAATTAATACTTGACATCCAATTGTTATGATCGCGACAATTTCTAATTGAATTTTATAAAAAAATAAACAAATGTCAAAATAATTGATGAGAATTAACCAAAGAGTTTTCCATAACAAGTGAAACAATAAGGTTTTCCACCATTTTCTTTGAAAGAAGATTCAGTAAGTGGGTTAACACAGAATGAACAAACAAAATGTTCTGGATGGAATTTTTGTCCCATCGCAGAAATAAAGTTACTTCCGGGGGCAATGGGTTTACTACATCTTCCACAAACATTATTTGTTGTTCCTTTGTTATAATGTTCGGCACAAACAGGTTTTCCATCCAAATTATAGAATTGTCCTCTTGGGAAAGGTGCTTTACAAACAGAACAAACAAAACATTCTGGGTGGAATTTTTTACCAAGAGCACTTAATGATGAGCCAATGATTGGTTTGTTACAAGTCGCACATTTAACGGCACACTCTTCTTTATAACATTCTTCACAATACGGATTATTATCTTTTTGGAAGAAAGAAGGTGTTGGGAATGGTTTACTACATCTTGTACAGACAAAACATGTTGAATGATAAGTTTTACCTAAGGCATTAACCATATTGTTGGTAATTGGTTTTCCACAACGAGCACATATTTTAGCAAATTTAGCAACATAACAATCTTTGCAGTATGGGCAATTCTCTACGTTATGGAATGGATTTGTTCCCAAAGGAGTTTTACAATTTTTACAAACGAAATGGTCTGGATGGTAATTCCTTCCAAGAGCAGTAATTCTTTGTGGCCCCAATGGTTGCCCGCACTCTGCACAAATGTTTGGATCTTCGTCGATAATAGCTTGGATTGGTGCTGGTGTGTTTAGTGGTTTTTTTGGTGCGGTTGAGTCAATTCCATCCAATAAATCGTCCAAGTCGTCTTTTGGTTGTTGTTTGGGTTTCATGGTTGGTTTGGGTTTATCTTCTAATCCACTAAGCAAATCATCCAAGTCATCATTTTGTGTTTTTGGAGCTGTTTTTGGTTTATCATCCAAATCATTTAATAAATCGTCCAAATCATCCTTTGGTGGTTGTGGTTTCACAGGAGGTTTCATAACAGGTTTAACTGCAGGTTTTGGTTTATCATCCAAATCATTTAATAAATCATCTAAATCATCCTTTGGTGGTTGTGGTTTGGCGGGAGTTGTTACTGTTTTTGGTTTATCTTCCAATCCATCCAACAAATCATCTAAATCATCTTTTGGTGGTTGTGGTTTTGCAGGTGTTGTTACTGGCTTTGTAACTGTTTTTGGTTTATCTTCTAATCCATCCAACAAATCATCTAAATCATCTTTTGGTGGTTGTGGTTTTGCAGGTGTTGTTACTGGTTTTGTAACGGGAGTTGGTTTTACAGCGGGTTTGGCATCAAGAGAATCCAATAAATCATCAAGATCATCAGCTTTTTTTTGTTTAATTTCAACTTTTGGTTTGGCGTCGAGGGAATCCAATAAATCGTCCAAATCATCTTCAGTTTTTTGTTTTTTCGTATCTTTTTTTTCAACCATATCGTTTAATGCGTTTAAAACATCATCTAATTCGTCTTGTTGATTACTTTGTTGGGAAGGACCATCAGTGAGAGAATTTAACAAATCATCGAGATCACTCATCTTTTTAACTTAAATTTAATGTTTTTTAGATTTATCTCTAAATAATATTATTGAAACAAGAAAAATATTATTTTTGGTTTTGTTAATCCATTTTTAATTAATTTTAATTTAGTTTAAGTTATTTTTGTTATGGAGATATTGTGTTTTTTATTGTTTTGAAAAAAGGCAAAAATTGATTTTTTTTGTTTTGGGCTGACGAAAAATAACAACAAAGTGGTGAACCATTTTTAACAAATTACAATTAAAAGAAACTGTCCATTGGATAAAGTGATTGAACAAAATCATTTCCTTTTGATAATAAAATCTGAGTGTTTATTTGCGAGAATAACGAATTTTGAGGATTTAAACTTGAAACAGAAATTATTTTGTCTGGGGATTTTGTTGGATTCTTTTTCAAATGAAGAGTTTTACAGTTTTTACAACAGAAAAATCCAAGGGTCGAATCAATACACTCAACTTTTCTGGAGCAATGAATACATTTTTCGTTACCATTGTTACTTTTAACAAAATCACATATCATTTGAGGAGGTGGTAAAACTGATGGGTTTGCAATGATTGGTATACTTTTAGACTGAGAAACAAGATATTGGTGCCTTGCATAATAAATCATGTTATAGCAAATAAGACAAGAAACCAATGAATCAAACAGAAAGGAAGTATTTTGGGAAGGATTTCGACAATAAAAGTTAATCTGTTTTTCATTGAGTTGGAGTGAATGAGTGAAAGTGAAAATATTCAGAGATAATAAAGGAGATATATTTTTTGCGCATTCAGTTATGGAAGAAAACACTCTTAAATACCAACCACTTAACATCATATGACATATTTTATGATTTAACCATTGAATAGTACAATGAAAAGTACATCCAGGAAAAGGTATTTCATCAAATGGTTTATAAACATCAACAACATTTTCAATGAAAGAAGTGAACTTATCCCAAATTTCGTTTCGATATTTTTCAATACAGTCAAATAACCTTTTGGTAGCAATTAAATTCGAACATTTCAAAGTACACTTAATATTTTTCCTATCAAATAAAGTAAAATCGGAATAGTCCTTTGTCGAAACATAACAGTTTTCCAAATAAATAATGTTTTCGATTTCCAATTTCTTTTTTTGAACTAAAACATTTAAAGAACTTTCTTCATTTTCATTTAATAATTTATTATTTGTCAATAAAATGGCATCAGTAATTAAAATGAATGTTATTTTCTTTTTGATTGGTTTGTCAGACTTTTTACCAATTTCAATTTTTGTTATTGAAGCATCGACATTTTCCATCGAAATGAATTTCCTTCCAAATAATGTCTTTTCAAGAATACAACTAGAAGTTTCAAAAAGGGTTTGTAATTCTACAGATGGGGCATAATCAGCGTATTGGTGATTAATATTTTCTATTATTTTAAGTACTAATGGTTGGATTTCAGTAAATTGTTTATTTAATAAATGATATTCGGGTAATAAACCTGCTATTCGATCTAATTGAATTCGATATCTCATTATATGTTGGAATGGCATTGAACTGAGCGAATCTAAATCAGTTTGTTGGTTAATTTTAATTTCTTCTGCGTATTTAGCAATTCTACTTTGTGGTGTAGTTTTAATGATTTCATCATAATCAAGCATTAATCGCTTGTATAAATTAATAAATGGTGAATAACAAGAAAATGATTCAAATTGTTCTTTAAATATTGAAGCAATTCCATTTCCATAAACACCACTCACATTGTCAATAACTGTTTGAATTGCAATTCTAAAATTTGTAGTAACTTTTTTAATTGGTTTTAATAATGTAAGGGCCAAACCAAAAGTTCTGATAAATGAGAAATTGTTATAATACTCCAACATTTTTTCCAATACGTCCATATTTTTTAAAAAACGTTCTTCATTTTCAATCAATTCAATAATTGCATTTCTTCTTTCTTTTATGCTTTTCATCAATTTTTTACTTTCATTACAAGTGTTTTTATTCCTTATTAGCCATTGAATACTTTCAATTGAAATTAATACTTCTTCTGATATAATATATTGCTTTTTTGACCAATCTTTTTTCAATATTTTATCAATCGAATAATTCGCTGGGCTTGCCACAACAAAACTTAACATTTTTTTATTTTTATTATTCGTTTTGCCATGAACCTCTGTTTTTGATCTCTTTAAACTCAATCGGGTTTCCCCTCCTATAAAATGTTCTTCTTCCGAATCATTTTGAAACATTTCTGTTGACTCTGTTTTAAAAGATAGTCTTGAACGATTCGTGAATGTTTTTGGACGCAGGGCATATGATTCATTTTGACTATAAACCGATGATGAATCACTACCAGAAACACTTTTATCATCCCCTTCTTGAGAAGGATTACTTTGGTTTGCACCTATTTGGTTATAAAATATTGAAGAAGCAACTGATTTAGAACAACTATTCTCTGAGTTTTTAGAATCTCTTGATTTGACAGGAGAAGTGGATTGTTGGGAAATGGAAGTACTTTTTCTTGAAGAAATAAAAAATGAAGTGTCTGACTTTAATTGGTCACTACTAAAAGACGGATCGTTGGAATAACTTCTAATATTGACACTTTTTCTTGAAGATAACGATGGACGCGAACGGTGGGACTTACTCGTTTGAACCTTCATTAAGAATTGCAAAACCTCTAAAATTCTTGATAATTCTTGGTGAGAACCATCAAGTAGCTTATCAAAATTAACAGAACTATCATAGAGGTAATGATCTTTTAAAAACTTAATGAGGGACTCGAAATTAAATTTTTTATCATTTACGGTTTGGGGTGATGCCACACAAGGAATTTGTTTCTTTGTGATTCCAATCAAAAAATTAATAAAAATGTCGCCCTTACTCAAGTCGTCTATTGATTTAATATTAAAACCAGAATATTCTTTAAACCATTCAACAAGTTCCTATGGGAATGAATAACAATGAAAAAGGTAAAACAACGAAAAAAACAAACCTTTTCTTTTTCAGTGGACATATAAACTGAATTTTGAGTTAATATTTAACAATTCATTTATTTTTTATCTTTTTTATTTATTTTTAGTTTGATAAAAATGTGTTTTTTGACTTCTTTTTTAAAAAAAAACATACTTCATCCCTTTCGAAATCCAAATTTTTTTGGTTGAACTTGTTTTCTTTCATTTCTATGTTGAATTTGATTAAACTTTGTGTTATTTCCGATACCCATTTAATGCAAGAAGAAGCAATTGTTCCTGAATGTGATATCTTATTATGTTGTGGTGATTTTTCAAAAAGAGGATATGAGTCTTCTGTGAGGCGTTTTGGAAAATGGTTGAATTCCACTCCATCAAAAGAGCGTGTCGTAGTTTGTGGAAATCACGAAAGATTGTTTTCTGGTTTGTATCCAAATTCAGAGAATTGGCTGACTGATGAATGTGAAAATTGTCATGTATTAAAAGATGGCACCATTACGATCAAAGGAATAGCCATATACGGATGTTTTTATCATATCTATCAAAACTGTGGTAATTCAGTTGAAGATATTGTTAATAAAATCAAAAATGTGGACGTCGTCATGTGCCATGAGCCATGTTTTGGAATAATGGACGATTGGCCATATGAAGACCGTATGGGACACATTGGAGATAAAAGAATGAGAGAAGCGATCATTGAATGCAAAACAAAATTATATTGCCATGGGCATAGTCATTCTTGCTATGGGGCATCCCATTTTCATGGGACTCTTGTGTTAAACGCCGCATTAAGTTCAGAAGATAAAAGTCATCTGGCAAATTTACCAATAGAATTAACGTATGATGGAAATAATTTTGAATTGATCAGTCCGTTAGAAGTCAAAAAAATGGATCTGGAACAAAGGGTTTTGGGAAAACAACACCTGAAACATAAAAAGAGGTGTGCCATTAACTAAATTGTTTCATTAACTTATTTTGTTTTTTAGAAATAATTAATTCTTTTTGAGTCTTACGAAACTTTGAAGTGTCATAATGAGTCGACTTGAATATGTTTACATGATGAATGTTATTCTTTATTTCAAAAATTCAAATGATATATGCGATTTCGTATTAATAAACAAAAAGTGTTTAGAAGTAATTGAAAATATCAAAATAAACCCATTCTTCGACGATTTTGACATCCACAAAATATTTAAATTTTTTCCTGCTTTAGAGACTGTTCAACTGCCTTCCCTCCAACAAAAATTAACAAAAGAACAATTAGATAAAATATTTTATATTCAAGTCCCCAATTCTTTTGAATTGGATTTTTATTCCCCAGAATATTCTACTTATGAAGGGGAAGCAAGAGAGGAAGATGGGGATATTGCGTTTTGCCAAACAAATGGTTATCTGTTTTTCACTAAAGAAAGGGATGTCATTAATTATAATAAATTAAATGGCAAAAAGAAATCATCAATGAAACTCAAAACTGAATGCCCTCAAACTCTCTTATGTCAGTGTGCGCTTGGAAACAGAAGTGTTATGGAGAAAATTAAGAATATTACTTTGTTTAGCCCAAATACAAAAAGTATGTTTATCGGCAATTGGCGATATTTCAAATCACTTGACACTGTGAATATGATTAAAGACCCTGTTTATCACTTTATTAATGAAAAGGATGGTAATATTGTTAGCAATGAATCCTTAAATAAACAAATCTTTGAAATATTAATACAACTCGGAATATGTCATTTGAATTTGTTTACAACAGAGGATATTACGGGCGTGGCGGAGTTTGCGTCAAAACTCACAAAAACACATGTTACAATAAGGACTTGGACAGAAAACGAAGATATTTCTGAGTATTCTTTGTGCCAAAGAAACAATGCAAAAATATTATTCAAATATTGGTATGGGCAACCATTATTAAATGGGTTTATTGTTTCTTTGGACAAAGAAAAGGATGTTTCTAACAGCCTCGGTAATATTTCGATCAATCTGACAAAAAATTCACAATTGCTGAATGTCTACAAAGAACATTTATCAAAACAAAACATTGAAGCAGATATTCTTCTTGTTTCAGACAACGAAAACAAGCTCCACGATATTTCTGATTATAAAGCAGAAGTCATTAACATCCAATTTCTTTGCGAAGTAGTGAATATTAAATTTCCTTTAAATCTACAAGAATTAACAATTTATTCGTCGCCTTCATTAAGAATCAAAGGTGGTAATTTTTTACTTCTACGATTAAAAAAGATGGAATTGGTTGGGTTTAAGAGCCAAGGCGATTCAGTTTATCCAATATCAAATGCATTGGAAAGTTTAATTATTAAACGTTGTAGTTGTTTAAAGTTTGAAGTACAACAAGAATTGAATTTGACCAAATTCGAATCAATCCGTAGTACCTTTGAGATAAAACACAACAAGATAGTATTCTTAAATGAAAAGCCAACACGGTCTGTCGGGCTGAAATTCCTCTTGCAAGTGCTTTTGGGGGCTGATGGAAAAAAAATTGTTATTTAAATTATTGTTTTTTCAAGGAAACACCAAAAAATAAAAAATAAAAAAAGAACTTGTAAAAATCATAATATTTCAAAAATAAAATGAGATTGATAAAATTAATATTTGTGGTCATTTTGATTTCATTGCTCGTCGTTTGCAAAGCAGATATTGTCGGTATGTATATGACTGCCCCAATAGCGATGAGTGCCTATATTTCTCCAGAAGATATGTGCAGTGGGAAATTATGTCGATTTAGGGTCAGACAAGTTATTCGCAAAGGTAAGTTGTATGAGCGTAAATTAAAACAACTCGATAAAATTGAAAGAAGACTTAATAAAGAGGCTGAACGTGATATGCTCGATTTAAATTCATTACAAAATCTTCACGACCATCGTGTCTTACAACACAAACTTCGTAAAGAACAAAGGACATTAAGAAAAGTAAAACTCACACGCGTTAAATTAATGGCCTTATTAAGAAAAATTTTAAGTGATTTTTCCTTTTCACAACAAGCTCGTATTATTCGTTATATTGGCTTAGAACATCGTATTGACCCTTCTTACGAAAATCTCACCAAAAACAATGGGTTGCAACGAATGAAGGTTCACTTAATTTAAATTTCTTTTTTGTGTGATTGGTTTTTGTTATTCTTTTTTTGCGATACCTTTTTGAGATGGTGTAGAAATAGCAATACGTGGTGATGTGTTGTCAGGATTAGATGAAGGTGATGAATTTCAGTGGTCGTGTTTGTCTTTGAGCCAAAGAAGGACATTTCAAAATAAAATTAATAATCAAGACGATTTTTTTGGGAATGACTGTTTTCACGTGTTGAAGTTTTTGTTTCTGGCTTGCCCAAAAAAATAAAAAGAACTAAACTTGAAAAGCCATAAAATAGTATTGAATGAAAATAAACGTTAGACTTACTTATTCTTCACAAACTATTCAATTGGATATCCCTGATGTTGATTTTGCTACAATGAATGTTACTACCCTCAAGGAAAGAATTCTTGCCCAACAACAAGACGTAGGGGAATTCAGACTTATTTTTGCTGGAAAAGTTTTGAAAGACGAAGAAGTTCTTTCTGCCATCGGAATAAATAATGACGTTACTTTACATCTTGTTCGAGCCCGAGCCCCTGCCGCTGTTCCACCACAAGCCCAACCAACGGCCCAGCCAACAACTCAACAATCACCCCCCGCACAACCACAACCCCAACCAAATACCATTCCACAACCACAAATGGGAGGAATGCCTAATTTTAATGACATGGCGAATGCGATGGGAGGAATGCCTGGAATGGGAGGAATGCCCGGAATGGGAGGTATGGATATGCAACAGGCAATGAATATGATGCAACAAAACCCTCAGATGATCGATGAAGCAATTAATTTTATGACACAAAATCCTCAAATGTTAAGGGCGATGCTCATGATGAATCCTCAAACAGCACAAATGATGAATAATCCTCAAATCGCTCCTTTTCTTGATCAAATGTTAAGTAATCCCCAAATGCTTAGAATGATGATGAATCCCCAAATGATGCAACAAGCAATGGGAATGGCCGGTGGAATGCCAGGAGCCCAACAAAATAACCAAAATCAACCAAATCCATTTGGTGGTTTATTTGGAATGCAACCTCCAACCCAACCGGTTCAACAACCTCCAACCCAACCAATGAACCAACCCAACCCATTTAGTGGTTTATTCGGTATGCAACCTCCAACTCAACCAGTTCAACAACCTCCAATTCAACCAATTCAACAACCAGTTCAGCCAACCCAACCAGTGCAACAACCAATACAGAGAACTCCACAAGAAATTTATGCAAATCAAATTAATCAACTCAAAGAAATGGGCTTTTTTGATGAACAAGAAAATGTCAGAGCCCTTCAACGAACCGGTGGAAATGTTAATGCCGCTGTTGAACTGTTATTGCAAGGCCCACTCTTTTAAATTTAATTCAAAAGTTATTTTTTAGTTGCCACAGATTTTCAATGAAAAAAATAGATCAATTATCAACAATGGGAGAACTCCTTGAACGATTTCTTGCATGGGCGCGGATCGTTATGTTCAATGGTGAACTTCCTTTTCTTCGCATAACCAAATTTTGATCTAAAACTCCCCACCAATCTGTGTCTTCGTCATTAATTAGCCCTTTAATTGATGAATCAGACTTTGTTAAATCAGATATGTTCAAATAAGAAGGTGAGAGTAAACCATCTTGACAAGAACATTTTGTTCTCAAAGAGTATAATGTCGAATTAATAACGTTGACATCCGTGACAAGTTTGGCATAATCCTGATTAAGTATGGATTCAAAGAGATAATTCAAAATGAAATAAGGAATTGAAAGAACATGCGCAAATAGTGTGTTTGAAGAATCAACTTTGAAAGAAAACAACAATTCATTAACTTTTTTAGTTTCCAATATGATGTCACCAAAAACGTGTTCATTCGTTTTTATTGTCACATCAAGTTTTTTATCAGGAAATTTTATCAACTCTATCTGTTTGGATGAATAAAGTTGGAGTATTTTCTTTATTTGTAAACATTCGAAAAGTGGAATTGTGGGCGTCACATAAAGAGTTAAGGGTTGTGTTGAAATGGAGAGTTCTTCAATAGAGTTTTCAATGAATTTAGAAGAATTGAATAAAGTTTGGGCGCATAACTTACTTAGTGAGTATTGTGGTGGATTTAGATTTGGAAGAAACACGATTTCATTAGTTTTTACATCAAGTTGAATAGAAATTGGGATATCTATTTGGAACTGCTTCGCAAAAATTAGAGTCATTTCTGTTTCTGGTTCTTTGTCTTCAAAACAGTGGGCAACAAATTGTTTTGAAACGGGGAATGAAGTAATACGAACAGGAGTATTTAATAATGTTAATTTATAACTACTTTTATTGTATCTATTTACCCCAAATATGTACAATGAAACTTTCGATTTTTTATTATTTTCATAAATTCCATAAATCGCATCATTCTTCTTAATCGAAACTGTTGTTTGTTGTGGGTCGGGGTTATGTTGTTTAATATAAGAATCAAAAAATTTGATGTCAGTATGGGTAATTGTTTGGAAGAAATAGGAAATGAAGAAAGAATGATGGCGATCAAAGGTGGGTGCGTAAAATGAACTTTTAAGACTTGACAATGATATAAACATTTCATTCACTTTAAAAAATAATTTATCTCGAAGTGAGGAAATTGAGGTTGAATATAAAATAACAAGATGAATTGCGTTGTTCAAAACAGTTGAATTTGGAAGAATTAATATTTTTGGCATTAATTCACAAAACAAATTGATGACACCAACAACAAAACAACGTTTATTTGGTATTTCAGGGATGAAAAAGTTCGAGTATCTAAATATTCTTATTAAAGTTAACAATGAAGCCTCATTGTTTGATGTTAAAAATTTGTTTATTAAACCATATTTAAGAACTATAAACAGTTTCCAAAGAAGTTCGAAACAATTGATCGGAATTGTCGATTGTTCAATTTCTAGCTTTTGATTTAATTTAACCTTCTCATTCATTGAAGACTCAACAATAAAATGTTCGATTGATTGCAATAACAATGTATAATTGTATGAATTTAAACAAATATCAAATAAAAGAATGTTCAAAATAGAGCAATAGGTTTTATTAATAAAGTCTTTTTCGAAATGTTTGGAATGACATACCAAAGAATAATAGAAAGAAAGTTCGTTCATCAAAGACAACACGATTTGTTTTAGTTCTGGTTTATTAAATGTAATAACTTTCTGAATAACAATGAGTGTTGGTCTAAAAAGAGTGAGCAAATAATGGTGATGGTGTTTAAACAAATCAACATAATGAGACAGTGCAGAGAATAAAATATCGAATTCATTTGATTCAAGAAAAAGTTTAAGACAGTACAGCACTTCCGCAATAATCATTTCTTTTGCACAACGTTGTTTTGAACACTCTTTCATGAAACCTGAAATTAAAGGTATTGCCAACAAAGAGATATCTTTATGTTGTTTGTGTTTAATGGTTATATGAATAATTTTATTAATAAACAACTTATACATTGTTTCAACACGAGGGAGTTGTTTTGATAATTTTAGAGAAAGTTCATTCATATCGCACATTAATTTTGAGTAAAAATGACATAACTTAAAGAGTATTTTATTATTTTCCAAATTGAAACAATTTATCGATTCGAACATATCAATCCACACCTTTTTTAAATGGCACGATGGGAGTTCATAAAATTTTTCTTTTGAATATGAAATAAATGAAATTTGAACAATAGAGTCTTGGTTTGAATATAACGCAGAAATCACAGTTTGTTGCAATTTTAAAACATAGCTTTCCCATAATTTAAATATGTCTTCAATTTGAATAAAACGAACTAAATCCTGTTTAAAAACAATCCATTCTTCTCCTTCTGTTTTTACCATTATCAAACTTTCGCACAATAAAACAAAAACCCCACAAACGACTTTTTTGAAAGGTTCTTGAAAAATTGGTGTCGTTACGTCAATTAAATCATTTAACATTCCGATTAAAAGACAAATGACATTTCTTAATTCTTTTATTTGTTTGTTTTTGATTAAAACATGAATTCCTTGTTCAAAAATTTGAAGGCTTTGAGAACACAATGAGGTATACCTCTGTAAAATAGTGTTAGTAGCATTAATTTTATTAAACAATAAAGAGACATGACCTAACATTAAAAAAATTGTTTCTTCATTTTTTTTCAATTCAGCTGGCATTTTATTCTTTCTTAGCCAACCTCTGCTTTGTTATGAACTGATTTATTGTTATGAAATTAACGCTTCAACAAACTGGTAAATCGTTAAACATTGTTCCACTCTTTTATAGTCGGAATCCATCAATAACGGTAATTTAAATCCAATCGCCATGGTATCAAATATAAAATTCATTCGTTCTGGTGATGAGATGTTTAAGTAAAACGCATTTGGACTCACTGTAATTTGTTTTATTGTTGTTGTGACAATGCTTCGTTGTGATTCCTCGTCAAACATCAACAAAGGGTTATCTCTACAATTTTTAACAATTCCGAGTTTTTTAACTGACGTAAGTATCATCAATCTTTATTAAGTTTCACTTAAAAAAAACGCACACATATCTTTTTTTTCACTGAAAGAAAGTGAAAGAAAAAAATTTAGTTTACAATAATTTGTCTCTTTTTGTGTCTTTCCATTTTAAATTTGAATTTTTTATAACACAATTGGTTTTTTTGTCATTCACACCCCTTTGTCTGTTTATCAGAGCCTTCTTCATTTTTATGTTCCGTGTTGTTCTGTTATTTTTATTGCATGACGGCAGTAGGAAAAGTAAAATTTTGAAGGGTAACAGAAAGGGTGGGACATAAAAACAAAACTAACAAAAAATTGATGAAGGATGGGAAGTGGACTGGGTTAGAAAAAGTTATATTTAAAATAGTTCCAACCACCACAAACTGCACTCATCATCTAAAATAAGTCTTTTTATAAATAAAAATCCACACACTCCCGCCGAGCAAAATGAGCGACCCAACAAAATGAAAAATCAAAAAAGAAATTGCAAATGGCAGATCATAAAACAATGTCGCTCTCACCTGACTTAAAAACTGAAACACAAATTCAAAGAAAGGAAAAGTTGAGAAAAATAACAGGAAGACATGGGAGTTTAACAAAAATTGAACCATTTTTGTTAGCTTCAACAGAGGAGGAGGCCATAAAGAATGGCCAGATGATAAGACTTTCCGACCAAATAAAGAAAATGAGTGGTTCACGGCCGTTGGCATGCCAGGTTGTTCAAGAAAACGTCGAGAGTTGCAAAAAAATTAATATTTTGAAAAAGAAATTTGGTGAAGAAGAAAAAGTAAATGATATAATCCCCTACATTCTCGTTTGTCGTTATTTTTACTTTAGTCGAACAACATATCAATTTTAATAACTGTTTGTTTGAAAAATTGTTAATAAACAGAATGTTGAAGGAGAAGAAGACGCAGTTGAAAAAGGAAAGCAATTGCGAAGCCTCGAAAAAGTCCAAAGGAGGATGGGGGATATTTAATCGTTTTCATGATGTATCATTTGTCGGGAATCTATTATTTATAATTGTTTGGTTTGCCATCCATCTAAAACAAATTTCAAAAACAAAAAATGTTTTGGGTGAAAAGAAAACGATCCTTGTCATAAAATAAAAAACGAAAAAAAATGAAAAGAAAAAAATCGACCAATCATTTCAGTTTCTATATTTTAGTTTTTTCGTTAACTTTTTTCAACTTCTTAAACTTTAAATCTCATTTCTTTGTTATGAGAAAGACAAAAGGTTTTAGTGGGAGGAAATACACTCTTCGAAGGTCTAATGACAGCTTATTGGCCGAAGCTGTTTATGTTGAAATAGATGAAATTTTAATTAGAAACGAGGAAGTTTGTATTTCATGATGAAATTTCTTTTCAATGTTTCATTTTTATTACGACTTTAACTTTAGTTGAGACGTCTGTGATTTGTAGTAACTGTTTAGGAACCACTAAGTTCACAAGCCACAATTAATTATTTGAATATTCTAAGTGATATTGACCCTACGTTAGACGTCTCTGCTCTTAATAAACTTAAAGCCATCACTGCTCCAGCAACACCAAGACACAATAGTGAAAAGGATAATGCAAATCATGATCTGATATTATATTCCGACGCCATTATTGAATCGCCTTTTTGTTTAAAGTTTGTTTGCAGCTCGAATTTGAAATAAATACTAAATGGAATTAGTGTTGGGAAATGTAAAAAATCACAAACAAAATACAAAGTCGTAAGTATGTTGGGTCAGGGATCTTTTGGTCAAGTTGTTAAATGCATTGATATGACAACAGGTCAGTTTGTGGCATTGAAAGTATTGAGGAATCGATCAGCATATTTCAGGCAAGGAATGCTTGAAATTGCAGTTCTGCAATTGTTAAATGAAAAATTTGATATTGATGGAAAAGGAAATACACTTCGATTGCTTGACCATTTCATTTATTACAACCATGTTTGTATTGTAACTGAATTGCTTGGAATAAACATATATGAATTAATGAAACAAAACGGATGTCGTGGATTCGGAGTTAACGTATCAAGAACATTTTTATATCAAATCTTACAATCGTTAATTATATTGTATGACAATAATGTTATTCACTGTGATTTAAAACCAGAAAATGTATTGTTGGTTGAGTTTGTTTCTTCCCTTTTACCTTTCATTGGGCAATACTAAAATATAGTTATTCAAAACAAATTAAGCTCATTGATTTTGGTTCTGCTTGTTTTGAAAATAGTACGTTGTATACGTACATCCAATCAAGGCATTATAGGGCACCTGAAGTTATTTTAGGATTACCGTATTCCACATCAATCGACATGTGGTCGTTTGGGTGTATGGCAGCCGAATTTTTCATTGGAATACCAATATTCCCAGGAAGTAGTGAATACAATCAATTGTACAAAATAATTCAAATGATTGGCCCACCGCCAATAGAAATGCTTGACAATGCGACAAAAACAACGAAGTTTTTCAGAAAAAGAAGAGGGGTGAATGGAAGAACAATTTATGAATTGAAAACCAAAAGCGAATTTGAATGTGATAATGGAACAATAATAGAAGCAAACAGGGATTATTTCGATTATGTCTCGTTGGAAGATTTCTGTGATCGCGTTCCGTTTAGATTACCCGCAAGAGAAGAATCGAAAAAATCAGAATACCGACAATCGTTCTATGATTTTATAAGAAGAATTCTGGTTTGGAATCCTGAACATCGTTTGAGGCCACAACAAGCCCTTCAACATCCATTTATTACAAAAGAGCCTTTCACTGGTTCCTTTGAAGCTCCAAGATGTGCCTCCCCACTAAGAACCCATCCTCCTTCTTCAATTCAAACGTCAGAAGAGGCATTGGCAGTTTTATTTCCAAACCCAATTGTCGCTCAAACACAAAAAATCAGAACGTTTTCACCGCTCAGTTATTATGAACTTTATATAAATGCTTTGGAAAATGGAATTATCCTCAATATTCAAAACGCAAATCCCTTTGTTTTATCGCCAATGACTCCCCCAGTGCTGGAACAAATGATTTTTGAACAAAGAAAAAAAGAGTATTTCGATAGAATCCGGAAAGGGGCTTCTTCTGTTGACGCAACAAAAACCCACCCCGATGAGATTTCGCTCCAAAGTATTGATGAGAGTGATGACAATACAAAGTATAGATTAAAAAGACTTGGGGGAAGTTCGTCGGATGGGGTTGCGTCAAGTGTTGGAAATAGTTCAATTGCCGTGCGTCAAAAAATCAACCAAAGTCTAGTTGAACAACCAACTGAGAATGTACAAAGTTGGAGCAAAACAATTGAAATGAGAATCCCAGGAGGAGATGATACTCCTTCTTCGGCTGAAAAAGATATTACTCTTGTATTGAACAGAGTTGATGGTTCTCCTAATGTCCAAAACAACGAAAAACAAGACGTCAAAGAAAAAAGAAAAACATCTCGTTTGGATCAGGTTGTTATTACAACTGATTTGAATTGAATACAACCCATTACATGTTGTTTAATCTGTGAATTGAATATTTTCTAAAAAAGTCATTTAACATGGTTTCGCTTTATTGCATCTCAAGATGAAGATTCGCCATCCCCCCATCAACCGCAATTTGCCCAACTTCCTTTCCATCCAACAAACCTTCGTTCAGTCTTTTGAAAAATCTGAAGAACAACCACATTGAGGCGATGATGCACACCATTAATATTTCTTCTGATGCAAAATATGGAGACAAGGCAGAACAAACCCTTTGATCATATGCAAAGAAAAGAATTCCACCAACAAGCAATATCCCAATACTTACAAAATACAAAACAATCAACAATACCCTTTTCTTGGAGTGAAGAATGTAAAAACAAAAACAGCCAAATGAAATAATAAGAGGAATAAATATTGAGCACAACCAAACCAATTCAAACAAAATAATCGAAGTCAAATATCCGATCACCACCAAAAGACAAAGAAATAATACAATGCCGCTTAGGGCTATTGGCCTTACGAATAGTGGCGTTTTTGATAGGTATCTTTGATGCATCTCGACAAGCGAAGAATTTAACAAAGAAAACACAAAACAAAATGAGGTAATGGTTTCGAGTAGTATTGCGAAGTCACTTGAAGCATTCAAATCATTAAATAAGCAATGGTCCAAAAGAACAGTGAAATACCAAAACCCAAGAAATAAATACATTACCATATAATCAAATTTCCCATTAATAAGTCGACAGAATTTAGAATGAACCATCCATGCCAAATTGAAACACATTAGTATTGAAACACAACAAATAAAAATTAAAAGGGGTCTTTCGATTGTTATGTGTAAAAAACTCCAATCTTTGTTACAATCTGTTTCATAAACAATATCAAATAATTTGCAAAATATTGGGTTACCTCTATTACAAAGAAGTGTTTTCATGAATTCACGCCCTTTTCCAATTAACAGTTCACTTGATTATCTTTGAGTTTCATATTGTCCAAAAATAAAATAGATATAGTCTGTCTTAAAAAACAAATGGCGGAAATATAAAAACAACCAACTTAATTAATATGAATTCAGATAATCCAGCCTTAATGAATTTAATTTCTTTCTTAAAGGCTCATCAACAATTTTTAATATGGTCGTAACAAAGTCTACTTGTTGGGAACTGTGTTCTTGACATTTGTGTTGCACATGCAACAAATGTTTAAAGTAAATAATGACTAAATGCTGATGGTTTTTCCATTTTTTAATGACCTCTAAGAATTGTGACAGAATATTGCAATCCGCTATTTCATAGTCCTTAATAACAACACAGCATATCCTTACAACGTGTTCGTTTTCACTATTCCCAGCAAGTTTGATTAGGCGAGAGGCAATTTCCGAATAATTAGCTTTTTTCGCCCACTCTGTATTCTTTGCCAATCCTCTCAGAATGTATAACCCAACTTTCTCAATTTCGATTTCAACAGATTCAACCAATTTCAAAGATATTTTATATAACTTATTCATTTCAATGAAACATGGAACAATAGACAACAATAATCCATAGACCTCAATCCTCTGGGCAGTCTCAATTATCGATTTAACTAATTTCTCCTCCGGTTTTATTGAGTTATATCCAAGAACCAAGTAGACAATTCCAATACATCTATTCCTTATATCTTCATTGTTTGTTGTTTCAATTATTCTCAATGTTGTTTCAATTCCACCACAATCAAGGAATAACTTGGAATTTGGCTGAGACGCCAAGACAAGGAATAATTTAGTTAAATCGTTGTGAACTTCATTATTTTTAGCCAAATCAATAAATGCAATTATATCATCTTCTTTCGCGCATGCCGTTTTAAGTAAGTTTGAATAAGCCATAATTACATGTTTATTTAAACAAGACTCTTTTGTGAATTTGATGATTTTGGGGATTATTTCATTTGAATCTGGAAATATAAACTTTGCAAATATTGATAATAACATTGAAATACATTGAATATCGCCAAATCTATCCAAGGTATCAATCAACTCAGTTCTAATATTTTGTGGAAGGACCGTTTGATCATTATTATGAATGATGTTGTACAATAAAAACAATAGTTGTGGATCATTCGTTGTTAGGTTATTAAGGAGAAATGGCTCAATACTTTCCAATTTATGTTTCGTATTTAATAGCAAACGGGCAAGTGATTCCGTTAAGAAAGGAATTGGGGGATGACCCAAAAACACATTTATATAATCTTCGTTTATTGGTACAAATTGAGACAGAACCGTCAGAGAATCTTGGATTGCCTGAACCATAAATAATTTCTTTGGACAATCCAATGAAACAGAATTGGTGGTTGATGGTCTTTGTATTGGCGATTGAATATCCAAATTTAACGAATCGGAGAGAAAACGAGAAGTTGTTGAATTTATGTATTGATTCACTTTGTTAAATAATTCTGATGACAATAATTGGAACACTAACAAATTAGTTAATATTTTAACAACAAATAAACTGACATCAATAGTTTGATGTAACGAGGTCAGTGCCATAATAAGTTCACCTAAGTTTTCTTCTTTAATGGCTTGATGTTGTATGGTGTATGCATGAATTGTGCCAAGTGGATTAATAATAAACTCTTCTTCATTATTTAATGTTGTTATCAAAGCAACAATCACTTGATTAAATTCATCATTGTCTTCTCCATTTCGTGAAGAAAGATTCCAAAGTAACAAACTACACAAAGACTTAACTAATGGAGATTCATTTGTCATTATTATCTCGCATATCAGCGAAATAATTCCATAGGAATGCATGGTTTCTTGTGCATAATCACAATTTTCCGACAAACAAATCAATAAATTGATGATATGTTCATCATGAAATTCGGTTAACCTATTGAGTAAACAAGTTATTAATCCCCTTTCAATAACATTAATCTTCAAATCATAATTCTTTTCAACCCTTTCCAAAGTATTTTGCAGTAATTCCACAGCTTTGGAGGAATGGCAATCTTGTTTAATCATATCAACTAACACATCACAATGGTCGGTCATTAAAATGAAATAAATTGATGACAAATAACAATTGAGATAAATATTACCAACATCACTTTTTTATGACTTTCCTGATTTACAAATTGAAATATGCAACAAAACAATTAATTTATCATACACTTGTCTGGCGGTGTTTGTTGTGTTTTTTGACTTTCTTCTTTTTGTTTTTGTTCAGCTTTAATTCCGTTTGTTAATAAAAATTCAAGTTGTTGTTTTCTTTCAACTGGAATTTCATAATCAACATCACACTTGATATTAGTATGCCCTTTAAATGACTTTGCTTCTAAATGTTCTATTTCATATTGTTTATTTTTAACATTAAAATTAATATATATTGGTGTATGATCTAGTATATCATATACAAATTCATCACTTAGGGCAGCATTAATAAATGAAGTGTTATCCTTTTGGATTACTCCATAACACGCATGACAATGACCAAAACAATGGATTTTAACATGTTTTCTTTTAAATAAATCAACCAATGCTTTATCACCAACATGTCCAACAACTTCATGGCCATAAATACCTTTTGCAATCCAATCATCTAAAATTCTGTGAGGGGGTTCGTGAGAAATAAAAAAATCAAGAGAATTACACATAATTTCGTCTAATACTTTGGGATCTCCTTTACTGTTTTTATGAATTGAATAAAACATCCCACAAAATGAAATTCCATTGATTTCAATTCTTTTATTATGGAGGATGTGAATATGTTTGCATTCCTCAGTTAACCATTTCTTCGATTGTGGATAAAATTCACTAAATTCAATTTCATGGTTTCCAGTGACGATTATTATTTCCTTTGCTGGTTGTTGTGACAACCATTTCCCAAAATTTCGTGTTGTTGCCTCGCTTCCATGCCTTGAAAAATCGCCACAACATACTAAAATATCACACTCTTCAATCGTAACTTTTTTGTGTTTGGCGTGGGTATCTGAAATAACGCAAATTCGTTTAATATCGTTTTGCCCCAACATTTGAAAAGTTTTGAGTTTTGAACTTTCAAAAAACATAATTTTGTTACAAATAACAAATTCCAATCCCAAAACCAAAAAACTATTGAATATAATAATATATAATTAAAATATAATTAAAATATAATAAGTAATGAAAAACTACAAAATTCAAACCTGACTTGATAAAACAAAAAAGAAAAAAAGAAAAATCAATAAAA
>NWBR01000031.1:29952-42785 GCA_002914575.1 Entamoeba moshkovskii
TTTAAATAGACCAATTCCACCTCCATTGGCCCACGTTCTTTATTACGATGGCGTATACATTGGTAATGACAGAAATTTGGAAAGATCTTCATTTGGGATACAAGATGGAGTTATAACTGTAACTTATGACGAAAAAACTAAATTCATAACCTTTAAATGTAATGGAGTTGAAGAAAAAGGATTTAAAAATGTTGAAGAAAATAATTTATATCCGTTTCTTTCTTTTAAGCCGAATGCAGTCGCCCAGGTATTGTAAGACACACCGAAACAAAGCTAATTGAATTTTCTTCTGTTATGAAATACTCTTTTCTGCAATGAAGGAAATAATACAAATATAGGAAAAATATTAAATAAGAATGGTAAGAAGAAAAACAAATTTATATGAAATCAAAGAATTTCCAAAGAAAAAATAAAAATAAAATAACAAAAAAATGATTGGAACTTTAAATCAAAACAGCATTATAAAATGTCTAATCCTTATCAAACTTGTCCTTCTCACTTTTATCAACAATTCAGAGCTCAGAAGCAACAACAACATTTATCACAACCTCAGGGTGGGGTTATTATCCCAATTCAAGTACAACAAAGACCAAATCGAACTGTTGCCTATCAGCAACCAACAATCCAACAAAACGCTCTTCCCGTGAGAAAACAATTTATGAGTCAAACGTTAAGTCCACAAGACTACCGAAGGATGAACCACCAATCACAGGCGGTTTCTAATCCCGGAAATGTTCAAGGAAGGGGTTATCGAGAAAATCCTTATGTCAAAGTTCAAACCCAGCAAAGAAGGGGAGATAAAGGGAGGTTGGCTGAAATTCGAAGTCAGATTGAAACTTTGAATGCTGAGGTGGCCAGTATTTGCATGCGAAATGAAATGAATATTGACTATGGAAATCCAAGGATTGGTGCTGTTGCTCCGAACCCAATTTCAATGAAGTATGGCAGAATCCAACAAGCAGCCCAAGTTCAAGATGATTTATATGATTCATACGATCCTTCTTTAATGGACGATACATTCTTTTCACCAGCACTATCGCCTCCTTCGTTCGCGCAAGTTTACAGTCAAAACGAAGAATTCTATGGCGATGATTGGGAATGTGAGGAAGGATTTACCATGCCGCCAATGCAAATGCAGCAAATGCAGCCAGTCAGACCCGCCGCCGTACGACAAGCACAACCCGTTTTTATTCAACCCGCACAACCACAATTTGTTCAATACCAACAAAGACCAGTTCAACCAACACAACCAATTCAATACAGCAATCCCTATCGTTCTTCAAATCCAGGTGGATATTCCCAAAGAGTTACAATGCAACCAGTGATGCAGCCTGTGATGCAACAAGTTCCCCAACAAGTTCATTTTATTGCCCCACAATGGCAACCAACAAACTCTGCCTTTGCATATTATCAATAACTGTGAATTTTAAAACCCTTTTGTTTTTTCTTTTGCGAACTTTTCGAAAAACGAACTGGATTTGTTTACTGTTTGAGAAATGTCACTTGGCTCAATAAAAACACTGCCAAACCTTATTAGAAATGCAGCATTGGTTGCGGTCACAACAATTCTTATTTGCTTTTTATCAGCCAGTTATTTTGGACATTACCCAGACAGCGTAATACTTCCATTCATTTCGCTTACTGGTTACAAAGCACCCGAATATTATTTATATGTCCTAGGATTTTGGGCAACCGGGACTTTGTTTTTGTACTGTTCCTACCACATCCATTTCTCGATTCTTCCAATTACCGAATTCTTCACCGAACAACAAATTAAAAAGTTATTTGTCACTCTCTCTTTGGGGATTGTTTGTTTTATGATTCACGCAATCATTCCATTGCAGGATGATATTGTGACCGCCAAACAACTTACTTTGGGAAGTACAATACACCAGAGTTGTGCCGGGATATTCTTCATTCTAGTTATTCTCCACACAGTATATATATTCTTCATTTTGAAGGAGAAAAACAGTGTTTACAAATTCTTCGACGAAAGAGCGATGAACATCCGAAAGTGGTGTTGCATTGGATGTGGCATTACCGTTATTTTGGCAATGGCCATTCATCCAACAACTGTCTCAATATTTGGGGAAGCCGCTAAAAAGTGTTTGTTTATTTTTTCATCTGAGGGAATCAACGGTAACAATTAGTTGTTGTTTCAATCGCAGCAATTTCCCAATGGATTCTTGTTGGTTTAATCATTTTGATATTTGTTACATACTCAATGGATATCACCAAAATATTGCCAAGGATATATGAAAGGGAGCGTTCGAGTTAAAATCATTCATTATTCGTGTTATTTTTGGTGTTGATCGTTTGGTCATTAAGAAAAAAGAAAATGACTAGAAAACTTAATAGTCAAGTGAGAATGCTTGATCAATAAAGGGTTTTGATCTTTCGATTCCGATTGGATATTCCCCATTCCATTCATTCACGCCATTCAGACACAAAGCAAATAACGCTTCATATGGGGTAACAACGGGAATATCCCCTTCCATTTTCAAATCAGAACAATCACAGCCAAGGGCGATGACGACATCGACTTGTCCGCTGTAGTTCAATAATTTGTTGTCAGGACTTCCCATAAAGACAGTCACGACCTGACGTTCTTTTAATAATACTGATCTTAATTTTTCAAACGATTCGGAATTGTCTTCTTGAGTTAATCATGATTTGTATTGCCAAAACAACAACAAACACCAGTCGGGGTCAAGTAATAGCAACATGAAAGTTCCAGCCGACCTTATCGTATCAAACAACGAGTATTTGTTCATCACAAATTTCATTGTTTCATTCGAACAATTCGTTTCTTCTCCCGTGACAACATTTATCTTTTTGATGTCCATTGGGTTGAAGTATAATTGGAATGGCATCGGGTTGAAACAATCGGTTCCATGGAGAATAACAACGCTGTTGATGTTCTATTTCTCGTCAGTGTTGAAGAAAAAGCGTAAAGACAACAAACATTCTTAATTGCTTTTTCTCTTATTTCGAAGGCATCCCTCATGTCCGCAACAAGATATTCCTTGTCCAAGTTGTTAACAAAGCCATATTTCTGCAATAGTGATGGTTCAATAACAATAATGGTGTTGTGCCCAATGGAAACCGGTTTTATTGCTGGGACGTCCAATGGGTAAATAAAAACATTGTTGTGTTTCCCACAAACACCTCCGACTTGGACAACCAAAGTGGTTTCATCCTTTTGGAATTGCCTGAACGAATGCGCCGAACAAGATTGGTATGGGGTGTGAAGAATTGCGATTGTGTTTATTAACGGAAGCAAGGCCATGTGAATTTTGGCGGATAGTTCTCTGTACAGTGGCGCAGCGCAATTAACAACAGCGCTTTTGTATTTAGGTAGAATTGAGACAAGAGAAGAAGGAAGGGTAACGCTCATTTGGCTTTGGAATTAACAAGATGAATCACAAAAAACTATTTTACCCTGACATGAATAACATTTTTGAAATGCGGCACAAAAAGCAATAAAACACTCTCTTATTTCTTACATTCGCCGTCACGCCATAAACCCATTGGAGGCATTGTCTCCTTTTATCCTTTTCATTATTTCCACTGTGACGTCCTTGCATTCGCATTGCTGCTCCATTAAACCACCAAGGATTACTTTGTTTCGAGGAATGTTCATTATTGCCTTTAACGATGAAGACCCACTTAGGTTATAGATCGCACACACCCCAACACAAACATAATCGGATGGGCAGTTGGGTTCGTCAAGAATTGAAAATATAGAGGATAGTGCCGATTTAACAAAAGTTTCTTCTTTTTTCAATCCGTCATTATTCAGCAATGCAAATAACAGAATCGCATTCCTCTTTTCATTGACTGGAGCCGTTTTGGAAGATAATTGCTGGAGCACAAATTGGATATTGGAATGGAGAACATCATTCAATTTCGGCGAAATTGAAAACAACGAATAGATCCCAAGGCAAGAAGGCTTCGAATTTTGTAATTGCTTGAGGGAGCTACAGAACAGCGGAATCGAAGTTGATGAGCCGACCAATTTGTTGATTTCCCTATCAACAGAAATCGAAGATACCATTTCCCATATAGTTAAGGATAAAACCGAAAACACAGAATATGGTTCTGATAATAACGAACACGTCACCAACGTTTGAAGGGCACAAGCATTAATCTGGTTCAAAATAGAATTCATTTGTTGGGTTAATGCTTGGTATAATCCAATTTCCTTCATTTTCAGAGCAATTCCATTTGCGCTTTCATTGAATGGACACAAGAAAAGGACACAGCACTGAAGACACATCCGAGTAAATTCTTTGTCCGCTGTTGTGAGAATCAAGTTTTGAAGGATTGGAAGGATTTGAATTACTTCTTCGTGATGGAAAAATGGCTGTACTTGATGTGCAATTAGTCTCAAGGAAAGGGTGTCTTTCACTGATTTTAAATCATTTTCATTCAGCCTTATTGAATTGAAGATAACAATCGTCCACTCTTTGTTTTCAAAGTGATTTACGCGTTGCGTTATTTCAACATATTTCTTCATCAAAACAACACAGCACTTGCATATTTCTGGTGTGACAAAGAGTTTGGAGGTGTTAACACAAGTATCCACCCAATCGCCGTACTGTTGAATTTGGGTTTGATTCAAATGGTCCTGATGGACAATACCAAATTCCAAACATTTTATCCCGCACAAAACTATTTCTTCGGTCTGTGTGGCTTTGAGGATTTCAGTGATTTTAATAAAAGCGTCTTGCCCAAGTAAATCAACATCAACTCCGTTTGTTAACATGTAGTGAATTATTATTAAAATGCTGGTGATCTGCTCTTTTGTTTGGGAATGAAGTAGAATAGCAGAAGCAACAATCACACAACTATTTTGTTTGCAAATATCAAATTGTTTGTCCTTCATGAAACATATCAATATCTGTGTGGCTGTTGTTTGAATATCTTCGATTTCAATAAACCTCATCGATAATTCAAGAATCCACTTGATGTTATTTTCAGTTTTGTAGGTCGCAGTGTTTTGAAAGTTGAAAATACAGTTACAAACAAATAAACAACCGCTGATTACCGACGCATCATTTTCAAATGCGTGACTGATTTCAATTATTAGCGGAAAAGCAGTCAGAATTCTCGAATCCTTATTTGTTTTAAACACCTCTCTTATGATTTGAAAGCAAAGAGAAATGACTCCGGGCGCTTTTGTGTGAATAGCCAATAATTCAATAATGAATTCCAATATCTTCATTTCCATAAAACTAACGACACTTTTTGGTGTTGACAATAATTTAATTAAAATATTTAGCCCAATGCTTTGAATCACTTCATCAGACAAATATAAATTCATTACATATTTGACAACATCCACCCACTTGTTATCGATCATTTGATTATTACTTCTTTCCGAACCGCAATACAGAGATAATGCCCTCAATGCGCTTAGTTGTATTAATTTGAACGAAACATGTTTCTTTATTAAATCGATGAGTATTCCAATTACTTTCAACACTTCAAGTTGTTCAAAGTTGTCTTCATTTTGCAACAACGAAACTGCGATTTCGATGAATGTCAAGACAATGTCTTCTTTTGCGTTTTGGTGCAAAAGGTTTAATATTTCTTTCAGACACCCCGTTTCGATAAATTCTTTTTGGCAATTGTCTTCGATACAAATCCTCCAACAAACAACAAACAATGGGTGGGCGTATTCCTTATTTCTTGAGCCTGCGACCAACAGTTTTTTTAACTCCTTAAACCATTTCCCTCCTTCTCTAATTGCGTTTTCCGCAACAAATCCGGCAATAACCCCAAAACTTTCAGTGGAACACGAAATGTCACTAATCCCCTTTTCAAGCAGCATTGATGAAAACACGCTTTGAGTGTTTTGCGGCAATAGCAAATAGTCTCTGAGCTCATACGCCAACTCTTTGTTCCTTGACAACAATGAGCGGACAAGAAATGTTTCGGCCACCCCATCCAGCCGATTTGTGTTGTTTTCTTTGAGCCAACACCCGCAGGCGTTGACGATGTCGGCATTGTCCAATTCGAGGGCCATTACTCCGTAAAGCAATTCATTTATGTCATGGACATTCAAATCATCAAATATGAATGGTTTTTTACCGAGCAGTGGCTTTATGATTCTCACCAGAGAACCCGTTGTCGAACAAACATACATTGATTCCCCGGGTTGCGCGGTCGATAAAACACCCGAGGAAATAGCCCCACACGGAATATGTAATATGCCGTCAATGCAAATCAAGTTCATCAGTTTGGTGGCGTTAATTTTCTGGTTTTCTTCTTCGGTGTTTGGAATGTTCGTTGTTTTGTTGTACAGCTCATTCAGTGTTTGCGACCATTCGGTGAAATCAGTTGAATTAGTCTTGCGTTTGTTTTGCGTGCGACTGAAGACGTGCTTCATTTCCATTTTCAAGTTCCCTCTCAATCCTAGTTCGCGTTCCATGGCGCAAAGCACCACTTCGTTTGTCTCCAAGTCAAAGGGGTATGAAGCCATTCCCCAGGAAGTTATGAAACTGAATAAAACATTGAAAAGTCTTGATCTGAGCCTGAATAAGATCAGCGTTTGTTCGCTTCAAACCCAAACCAACCATCTAATTAATGCGTAGTTGATTGACCCTTCATTCTCAGGTTTTACATTGCTGACGCAGTTGCGACTTCGAGGGAATCAGTTCAGTAAGTTTCCGGACCCAATTCTTGATTTACAGGAACTGAAATGCCTTGATTTGTCAAACAACAGGATATCGGAAATACCGCCGAATGTTGTTTGTTTACTTAATTTGTCGGAACTGATCATCGGACAAAACGTCATTTCCTCAATCCCAAAAGAAATAAGTAAAATGACTAATCTTGTCAACATTACGATTCCAGCAAACCGATTGTCTGAGTTACCAATGGAAATGGGTGGGCTGACGAGGCTGACCTTTGTTTGTTGTTTTTCCACATCGCTTCATTTATGCATAAACATTTCTTGCCAATTTTTTATTTTCAAGAAAGAGCAAGGAATGTTCTTTTCTTTTATTCGTTCTTTTGAAGGTTTTGGTGCTTTGGGCCCATTGCTTTCAAATGCAAATTTGGGCTGTGTCAAATTTGACTAACGCCTAGATCGATTTAAGCAATAACAATTTTGTGGAATTCCCCCAAATCCTTGGGAGGCTATCCTCAATCAAAACCCTTTGGATGTTTTACAACAACCTTTCGAAACTAAAGGGAATCGAAGGAATGAAAAATCTAAATCAATTAAAACTTCTGCACAACAATTTCAGTCATATCCCAAGACAGATATTCGAACTAACACAGCTCTACTCATTGGAGTTGGACAGCAATTTAATCAGGGAAATCCCTCCCGAAATCAAACACTTAAAAAAAATTAAAGACATCGCATTCACGGACTGTCTGATTAGAACCATCCCCGAGGACATCACAACGCTTTCTGCGCTTAGTGAATTGGTCATTGTCCGGAGCAGAGTTTCTGAATTCCCACCGTTTTTGAGGAATATACCAAATTTAGTAAATCTTGTCATCACGGATTCATTGCTAACGAAGGCCGATTTTACATTGAATAATTGCTGTGTGATGCTGGAGAGTAATAGACTGACGTCGTTCAAATGCATTAGGGGCGACAGCGTATTCATTCTCAACTTAAAAAACAATTTCTTGCGGAAAATACCAAACACGGCCGATCTCCAGACAATTAACGAATTGTATCTGACAAATAATAAAATATGCCAAGTCGACCAAAATGAATTGCACTCCGACTTAAAAATATTGAACTTGGCGTCAAACAAGATAACCGTGTTCCCTGAAAAAGGAATTAGTTATGAAGGATTGAAAGAACTGAATTTGAGCAACAACGCATTGTCGCAACTGCCAAGCAGTTTGTTCACTTTCATTCCCCATTTGAAAAGTTTGCGTGTTGCCGTCAACCACTTGTCCACCCTTCCCACTTCGCTAACCGTTTTGTACGAACTCGAGGAACTTAATTTGTCTCACAACAGATTCGCTGAATTCCCGCAAGACATATTAAAACTCACCTCACTAACTAATCTATTTATGACCCACAATCTAATATCCGACCTGCCGAGGAATTTAAATCAATTGTGTAACTTACAGGTTGTTGATTTCTCAAGCAATAAAATCACTTCCGCAATCCCTCTTGTTGGCTGTTCGAATGTCAAGTCACTGTCAATGGCCTTCAACAAACAATTGCATATTCCAACTGAATTAACGCTTATGGGCCAATTGGAAGACGCCAATTTCATTGGCACCGTTGCCGAGGCACAGTATCCCATCGACGTGGGCTATATCAAGCGGTTGAGAATATTCGAAATCACTTTCCTTAATACCGAGAAGCGAGATAGAAACCGACCACAAACAATTATATACACCCCATTGTTATTCCTTGAGTCGGCTTATTGCAACCAAGTCAAATTGCCGTTGTCAGCGCCACAATTTGAAGAAAACTCGTTTGAATGCCCCGTTGAAATTGGAACATCAAACATGTGTGGCAAAAGAGACGCAATGCAAGACACGTTGGTTGTTATCACCAATTTCCTGGGAATTGGATTTCATTTGTTGTCGTTGTATGATGGGCACAGCGGGATTAGCTGCAGCTGTTTCTGCGCCTCCCAATTCCCGATTTGTTTCGCAAGTATTTTGCAAAGGAACGCGCAAGTCTCAATCGAAGACGCGCTGACGCAATCGTTCAAAGAAATCAACTCTGGAATTACAAAGTGCGGATACAAAGATGGAAGCGCAGCGAATGTTGTGTTGGTAACCCCACAAAGATATTTTGTTGCGAATGCCGGTGATTCTCGTTGTATCCTCGTCAGAAAGAATTCAATTTTAACGTTAAATGAAGACCACACAATCAGCAATCCCGATGAGCTCCAGAGGATTAGGGCAGCAGACGGGTTTATCGAACATGCAAAAGTAAACGGGGAAATTGTACTGACAAGAACTCTTGGGGATGTTAGTTGTTCGGGGGTGTGTGTTTGCACGCCTCAAATCAGTTGTGTTGAAAGGGGAGTCGATGATGTTTGTGTTGTGCTGTGCTGCGATGGGGTATTTGATGTATTGTCGAATGAAACTGTTGGCGAAATATGCAGAAAGAAGAGTTATGAGCCGGCGTGTGTTCTTGCTGCGTTAATCCGGGATATCGCATATAACAATGGATGTAAGGATAACATAAGTTGCATTGTGTGCAAACTGATGTCCTGACTGCCGAAGGAATCAAAACAAATTTGTTAATTTGAAAATTCTATGATTTTTGTTATTTGAAACCCAACCAAAAAACGAAAAGGAAAAAACTAAAATCAGATCTGTTTGCTTTCCTTCATGTTCAATAAAAGACCCGATTCTTTCAATGCGCTTGACCATGCGCAAGAAGCAAATGAGTTATTGCAAAACCTCAGTAAAAATAGGGATATGCCACATTTACTCTTTCACGGGCCAGAAGGAAGTGGAAAATACACACGGGCGTTGCTGTACTTGAAAAACATTTATGGCGATGGTGTAATGAAGATCGAAACTTCAACCACCACCATTGATGTCAAAGGAAAACCAAAAGAGTTGAATATCAGGTCTTCTCCCTTTCACGTCGAATTGATACCCTCTGATTCCTCCGAGTCAGACAAAGCCGTTATTCAAGAATATGTGAAGTCATTATCCACCTTTCAAACGCTCGCCTCTTTGATAAAACCCAAAACCCAAAACAGGTTGTCGTTTGCCCCCGACGTAAAACAACCAACAAAACCAAAACAAGACCAAAACCAAACAAAATTTCGAGTCATAATGATATTCGATGCCGACCATCTGTCCAATGACGCCCAACAATCGCTAAGACGAACAATGGAAACAGGAGCGGAAGTGTGCAGATTTATATTGTTTTGCACTAACCCTTGTAATATCCTCCAGCCAATTCGGTCAAGATGTGTGATGGTCCGGGTACCAACCCCAGACAAACAACAAATGACAAAAATAGTTGAGAAGTTGGGCGGAAATGACAAAATAGTTGGGATTTCACGAGGAAACATTTTATTGGCAGAAGCAGCGTCATTTGAATATCGATTGACTGGGACCGTTGAAAATTTGTATTGGAAAGAGAAGTTGGCACAAATAGTGGTTTCGCTGAGAAAAATAACACCCAAAGAATTTGAAAAGAAGCGGGATGAAATAGTCGATTTGCTGACGACCATCTCTGCGGACACAATCCTCAAAACAATGTTTTGGCTTTTGATGGAATCGAAAATCGATGAGAAATTGAAAATAGAAATACCGCAAATCGCGATGAAACACAGCCTTCACATGGCACTCGGAAATGAACCAATTTACCACATTGAGGCATTCACACTTGAAATTGCGTCATTGCTCAACAAATAGTACGGTTATCAAAAAATTAAAAAAAATTGATTCCTCATTCATTTTATTTTTAAAAACGAACTTTAAATTCAGTGGTTGACAATGGGGGCCTATCATTCCTTCGGGGAAAATGCTTTTCAAATGGACCAATTAAAAAAATGGTCGGGATTAAATAATATGTCGGTGTTGTTTGATTCGGATAACGGCCAATATGCGGGTTGTGATCCTAAGGAAATCAATTCGTATTTGATGAACAAACCAAATATCTGCGTTATTGTTCTTGATGACGCCAATTCAGTATTCGGGGGAATGTATTTTACTCCAATATATCAATTAAATACATACAGCCACGATCCAGATGCGTTTTTGTTTTCGCTAAAGACTTCGCACGGCCCCAATTTCCCTGTTCGATACCCGATTTTAACAAAGTATGAACAGTTGGCCGTTGAACTAAATGATAACCCATACAGCATTATTAAATTTGGCGCTGGCGATTTGATTATTGGCACGGATTGGAGAGGATCTTCCGGAATGTTTTATTATAGAAGGACAAAATCCAACACGTTATCGTCAAAATACTATTTCGCAATCCAAAGGTTTTTGATAATCCAAATGGATTGATTGTTTTTACCCATTTTTGTTATCCCAAATTTCTATTGTTTTAAAACTCAAAAATAACAAATAACCCAAGTAAATGTCAAGCAAGAGGATAGACAACTATTCAATAATGATTGCTTCAAAGTACTTTGAAAGGATTGACGATTACATCAATTTGGAAATGGCCGTTAAGAGATTTAATGGCAATATGGAAAGATTCCATTTTAACCCAATCCCTTTGGATGATTATTCAAGAAAATTCTTCAGCAACTTGGAAACTTTACATTTATATGCCACATATTATCCAAAATACAATGATGGAAGAATATTTAAGCATTGCATTTGGTATCAGGTTAATTATGAAACTTACTTAGAGGAAATTGAAAAAGGAAATGATTGTATGAATTTCTGCTATTGTTATTCTGACTGTTTAAAGTATGGAAGTGAAATCCCAAATGGGGCAAAACAAGTTAGTTGTTGTTTTTATAATTGTGTTGGATTGAAGGCAGTATCAATCCCATCTTCTGTCACTGAATTAGGAATGTCTTGTTTTTCTAATTGCTCTGTTTTAGAATCTATTGTTATTCCTTCTTCTGTCGTTTCAATTGGTGATTACTGCTTTTATTATTCTACTGCCTTGACGAGTATCGCCATTCCATCATCCGTAACTTCGATCGGACGTTTTTGTTTTGTCGGATGCAATCGTTTGGTATCAATCCAAATACCAGAACCATTTTACATTGTAAAGCATAAAGTACTCTTTAACACCAAAAAACTCTATTCCATCGATTTACCAACAAGCATTCGCTCGGTCAATGGAAGTCAAATTGATTTATATTCTATTCTTGACTCTTTGGACCTTCCCAACACCATTTCTTCTTTCAGTGACTATTGTTTTCTTAATTGTTCCAACCTTCAATCAATCTTAATTCCAACGTCGGTAACTTCACTTGGTAACTCTTGTTTTGAAAATTGTGTTTCATTAAAAAGCATTAGCATTCCCTCTTCAGTTAAATATTTTGGGAATTCTTGTTTTAGGCATTGTTCCTCATTGTCATCAATTGATATCCCATCGACAGTTGATCTTGTTTGCGAAAGATGTTTTGATTCGTGTGTGTCTTTGCGTTTTGTTCTTTTCAATGCATCATCAAGACGTGTTTTTCAAAACTGTTTCAGCAATTGCCACAAATTAGAATCAATTTCTCTTCATTCGAGGATCATCGAATTCTGTGATCATTGTTTTTCTGGTTGCAGTTCTTTGGCTTCTATTGACATCCCACTTTCAGTTTCATTTGTTGGGAATTGCTGCTTTAAAGGGTGTGTTTCATTAAAACAAATCGAAATCCCAACCTTATTAAAATCTTTAAGTGGTTCATGTTTTTCTGGTTGTACTTCTCTTGAAGCAATTCAAATACCACAGACAGTTAGAACAATAAGTAATAATTGTTTCATTAATTGCAAATCTTTAAAAATAATCATTATCCCTTCCATTGTAACTCAACTAAGTTATAATTGTTTCAAGAATTGTTCTTCTTTAACTTTTGTACAACTTAATTCACTTATAAGCACCATTCCATACGGTTGCTTTTCTGGTTGTACATCTTTGAAAGAATTAATGATTCCATCAACCATTTCATTCATTGATAGTTTTAGTTTTTCTGATTGTTCGTCGTTGTCGACAATACAAATTCAACATCCAGTTTCCCTTGTTGGAAAATGTTGTTTCTTGAATTGTTCAAGTGTGTTGAGTGTTGAAATACTGGAATTATTGGGTACGATCAATAGTTCTTGTTTCAGAGGATGTTCTTCATTGACATCAATTAATATACCATCAACAATAACTTCTTTCGGTACTTCATGTTTTTCAGGATGTTCATCGTTGACTT
>NWBR01000036.1:0-11831 GCA_002914575.1 Entamoeba moshkovskii
CATTAAACAAGAAGAAACAAAGCATTTGTCCTTTAATGAAATGAAAGAAAAGGAAATTATCGAGGCGATGGGGGAATGGAGTGAAAAAAAACGAATGAAAATCATATTTGACAGTGACGTTGAAGGAATTGAAATAGGAAATGAAACGTTCAATAGGGCTATCCTTCGAAAATCCCGAGTATTTATTTTAGTTTTCGACGATAACAACAATATTTTTGGAGGGTTTATCCATCATCGAATAAAAGAATTAAATGTTGACGTTTATGACCCAAAAACGTTTGTTTTTTCCTTGAAAAAAAATGGAATTTATCAAGTGGTAAAATATCCTTTTAAAGGAAATCAAATAGGAGGTTCTTATTGTTTGTACAATGCGAATGACGATTTATTGATAACATTTGGAGAAGGAGTCGACATTCAAATCGCAAAGTCAAAAGGGATTGGAAGAAATTTATGTGAACCATTTTCATTTGAATATACAAATGAAAAGCATCCATTGACGACCGTTTATGATTTTATTCCTGAAAGAATTTTGGCAATTAAAATGTATTAAAGAATAATGAAATGCCCATTAATTGAATTACATTTGGTTCTTCGTTTCATTAAATTTCTCAATCATAAAATTTAATTTTTCCCTCATCTGCTCATCTGTTTTGCTGATCAACCACTCAATAACCTTACTTTTTAGCATTGGATCTTTAACATCCTTATATCCAAGTTCTACTCTTGAAGTCATTTCATTGTAAGGTAACACACTTACTCGTTCTATTGAAGAAAACCCGATGCACAACTCAATTGTATTTCCTCTTTTGACAACGATACTGTCCAAACAAATCATTAAAATACAACCATCCCCAATAACCTTTTTACCTTTTTTCAGCTCAACCTTTTCTGCTTCCAGAAGAAGCCCAGTGTTTTCCAACATGGACCTATAAAAACATGATTTATACAATTTCATCACAAATTCATCTTTTGTTGGGATGTTTTCAAATTTTATTTGATAAACAAGTTTTTTATTTTCAATACAACAATTAATAAAAACAGACCCATCACTCTCTGAGCAAATTATAAGTTGTTCTATATCTTTATACTGGACTTTCCATTGAATTTTATTTTTTTTCACTCCCATTATTTCGACTAAATTCATCATTAACTGTTCTTCTTTAACTTTACCTTTGGATATTCTTCGTATTTTAATTTGATTTTCTCTGACGTAATTCTTACTGTCTTCTGGAATAAAAGTGTTTTGTTCTCCCCATTTCTTTTCTATTGTCTTATAATTCTCTATTACTTTCACATTCTCTTTTTCCTTAAAAGATAATTCAAAATTCGCTCTGAGTAATTGAGTTGGATGCAACAAATAAATGGAACACGTTTTATTCATTTTTGTTTCATTTAAAATGAATTGAATTGTTTCAACAATTTTATTCCAATGTTTGTTGTTTTCTTCATTTAACGAAAACCAACTACAGTCAATCACAAACTCAAATTTTTTTGTTTTTTCCATTGCGACCTTTATGACCTTATCCCAATCCGAAACAGTTGAACCAATCTGAAGTACATCTATTAATCTTTTTACATTTAAGTAAATAATTGGTTGTTGTTTATCACTGATTCCCCCAATATAAAATATTTTTTCTTCCGATAAAACACTCTGGATATCCTCTTCAATTTCGGGTATTTCCCATTCAATCAACTTTTTCTCAACTTTTTTTGGTTCAAATGGCAACGGCCCAATGATATTTGCCAAATCTTTGTAAGATGAATCAACATCAATTGCCCCTTTGTATAATGACCTTCTATAACTTCTCCGTCTCGAGGGTTCTTGTAATGATCTTGGTGTCGTTGTTTTACGAAAAGGCAAAACAGATTTTTGACTATCGTTAACATCTGTAATACTTTCTTGTTTTTTTGGTTCTGTGTCATCTCCTTCTGTTTTAACAATGAAAGGGTCCATCTTTTTCAATTTAAATCGTGTTGGCAAAACGGAGTCATCGAAATTATCAATTTTTTTTGGATTATTTAATTTAATTTTTCTTGTTCGGCTTTGAGGGTCTGTTTTGTTGTGTTCTGGCTTTGTTGGGGTTGTTTGAAAGGAATTTGGGTCGAATGATAACCGAATTTCAGTTCTATTCCTTGGAGAAGCAGAATGATTTTCTTTTGCTTGATTGAACAAGTGGTGCAAAGAAAATAATATATTTATGTCACACTGCCTCAGCGGTATATCCTTCGAAACAATGTCATTGATTTCTGTTATTGTTGAATCAAGAGAAACAATTCTATATAACTCATGAAGTCTTGGGACTTGTTCTATTAATACTTCCTTCATCTGTTCCAAAACAGAGTCAAACAAAGTGGCTGCATCATTTGAAACGGCTTGAAGTGTTTTTGAAACTAAGATAAGTTTTCTTCTTGAAGAAGAGTTCAATTTTGTCCCAGGAGGCAACAAATTGTTAATATCGGGTGTGGCAATAAAAGAACATAAAACTCTTAAAAATAATATTCCTCCAACGAGTTGATATGGCAATTTTGGATCTTCTGGATATTTAGTTTGGAATGTGATCCAAATTAAGTTGCAAACTGTATTTGATTCTTTTGGGAATTGGTGAACATTTTTAAATAAAGAATCAATAATTTTAACAATGACATTCTTTAGATTTGTTTGATTTTCAGACACCAATTTCTCATTGAAATTTGCACCCAAAGTGGTTTTATCAATTTCATAAGAATTATTTGTTTCACTAATTTCAGATATGAAAGGAGTCAAAACCTTTCTTGCAAAGGGCCTTAAAATAGTTTTCAAATAATAAGTAATCACCTTTGTGCACAAATTATTTCCCCGCAACACATTTTCTTTACTAATCGTTTGCAATAGTTCGGATTGAATTAATAAAGATATGAATGGAAGAATACGATCAGTTAAATCAAGGACTTTAACAATAATATGCGAATATTGATCTTGTGAATTTCCTTGTAAATATTCACCAACCATTTTACACAAAGCCAAATCGCAACTGAATCTGTTTGCAAATGAGGAATAATTTGAGTAAATACAATTAAAATAATGGGGTTCAATTATTTCATTTTCATCGATCCTAACTGCCTTTTGTTTCATTACAACTGTATTTAAGAGTTTAAGTTAATAAATGTTGTTAAGAATTTTCTATTTGGAAATATCTGTACTTGGGCTTTGCTTAAGTCTATTTTTTAAAAAAACAAGAGATCTTTTAACTTTTGTTTTCAAAAATGTGTTATTTTTGTTGAAATTGAAATCCAAATTTGGTTATTGACTCAAATCAATTTTTTGTTTTTCATCACTTTTTATTATAATTTTTTCTTTTGCGTCCCAAAAAGAAAAGTGGTATTTAAGCATGGTCTCCCAAATTGAAAGTTGAAAACCGAATTATAGTAAATTTTTGATTAAATTATAAGAAATTTACTATTCTCCCTGTTTCATTTCAAAATTTTGGGAGGTCTTGATTTAAGTTAATTACAAAAATACCTAGTGGGTTAATTTAAAAAAAGTCAAGGAATTAATTGGAACACCTTCTGCTAAAACTAGTATTTTTATTTTTCATTAGGGATGAACGTTAAACGTGAGGAAACCCCTGTAGTCGGTATTGATGATATCAATTTAAAGTCTAACGTCGCAAATGGGTTTAATACGTTCTATAAAACTGAAGTTGGAATTCATTCAACAAAAATTAAAAAGTCCTCAAAGGAGCAAATTATTCAATTCATCCGTTGGTTAAGAAAATCATATGTTACAGGCATTGTTATTGTAATTGACATTCTAATGAATTTCTTTTTATGCACATTTAATATAATAGACACATATCTTGATGATCCAGAAGATAAAAAACCATTGTTGTACATTGAATTTATTGTAAATTGTTATTTATTAATGTCTTGGATGTATGAATTTATAATAAATCTCCATATCCAGAGATTTATGTTATCAATATCTTTGTCGATATTGGTAATCACCTTCATACCATTAATTTTTTACGTCGTAACTGGTGAATCTATATTCGAAAATTGGACGAATCATAGTCATGTCTATTCGTTATGTTTCTTCCGAGTGTTATACATTGATTGCTTGATTTCAGAAGCGCTTGTATTTTTTTGGGTTGGTGAAAATCAAAAATTATTTTACATAGTCGATAAGATTACAACAACATTTATCTTCCTCTTTTCTTTATTATATTTCTCTGCTTCAGTATTCCATTTCTTAGAAGGATTTGACCAAGAAAATAATTTCCATCGATTTCACAATTCATTTTATTTTTGTGTTGTAACAGTTGTAACCGTTGGTTTTGGGGACATGTCTCCCCAAACAGACCTTGGTCGAATTTATTGCACTGCATACATTTTGGCCTTCTTTTTGATTTTTCCTATGCGCCTTGGTCAAATTATTTCTGCTTTAAGTGAAAGAGATCAATCAAAACTTTTCTATGCAAACAAACACGTATTATACACTGGCGATTCTTCATTCCTTTTCCATTTCATTCCCAAGATTAAAAATGATTTGGTTGTTATTTTGCCAAAATTCAATTCACGTGCTTTATCTAAACGTAAATACAAACGTTATTTCTATCGTGGAGATGCTCAGAATGAATTTGATTTACATCAAACAAATACTAAAAAAGCAAAACAAGTAATATTAACATCAGATGGAGATGATAAAATAGCCTTTTTGAGATGTAAAACGCTTACCCAAAACTGTACTTGCCCAATTTTTGCTTATATCAAGAAACCTGAATTATTTGGGGTCTTTAAAACATTGGGAGCAGAAGTTTTATGTGAAGAATATGTTCGTCTTATGTTAGTTGGGGAAATGTGTGTTCCCCATTACATCGATGTAATGAGGTCATTATTTTCCATTAAGGAACGTAAAAATCAAATAAACTTACTTAGAAATTTTAAAACACCACAGTACCTCATTGGTAAAACTGGGACAGAAGTTGAAAAAATTATAATGGATGAATTGGGGTGTGTTATTGTTGGAATAATGAGTGGAGATAAAATTGAATATTTCAATTGTCAAAAACAATTAGACGCCAAAGACCGATTATTTATTATTTCGAGTGAAAACAAGTATCACAAAATAAAAGAACAAAAAATTAATCGAATCGTTCATACCGATAACTTTACTCCTGAAGAAGAACCAACAATAATTAAACCCCTTCAAAATGAAGTATTTTACAAAAAGAAAGCACTTTCAAGTTGTGTTATTAAGAGAGTTACTAGTTCATTGCATAAATTAGTTATTGGATACCATCGGGGAGTTGAATTAATTTTCAGAAAATTTAGAGAAAGAAATGATGATGTCCTTATTATCGCAGTGAGAGATTTAAAAGAAATAGAAGTTGATTGGAAGGTATTGAGTAATATTCAGAACTTATTTATTGTTGTTGGAAATTTGCATGACGAATCATTTTATGATAATCTAAATATATTGGAAGCAACAACAGTGATGATATTGCCAAGTGATAGGCTTGGTAAGGAAGAAAGTGACGTTGTAATAATTGCAACTGTTGTAAATTCTGTCATTGAGAAAAAGAAAGCCCAAAGGGTTTATAATCAAATTAACAGACCATCAATCAATAAAATGGATATTCCAATTATTTGTGAAATTGAAAAAAATGAAAGTGAAAGATTTGTTAAAGACTTTGCCACAACATTCTCAGATTCTTATGCCCCAGAAATGATTTGTAATATGGTTAGATATAAATTTAACAATCGGGTTTGGCTTGATTTTTCCACTGTAACAAGTGACGTATCCGTGGTTAGTCTTCCAGTCCCACCAGAAATGGTTGATTACGAATTTCAACTTGTGTTTGAATTTATGTTGCAAAAGAATGTAAAATGTTTGGGGATATTAAAGGAGCAACATGGAAAAAGACATTTGTTTTCAAAAAGAAAATACAAATTGAGGGAAGATGATGTTTTGTTTTGTGTTGTCAAACAAAGAGAAATAAAAACTGTGAATACCAAAATTTCTCATTTTAGTTCTTCGATTTCACGTTCTCCTACTCCATATGGGCTAATTAAAAAAGCTTCGAGGTTCAATAAATTTACTCCAATCCATTTTAATAGCAAGAATGAAATGGGAATTGAAATGGAAAGTGAAGTGGATGATTCCTCAAATACTACCAGCTCAGAAGAATGACTATCTGTGACATTAAAAACAAACCCAATTGCAAAACGCAAGCCAATATTTGAGAAGACACCAAGCCTCTTTGAGGCAATAAATTATTTTAATACTTTATTTATTTTTGGTTTATTTTTTGTTCCAAACCACACCTTTTTTTGAGGAGTAGTTCTGTTTAATTCTTAACTCTTCTCAACAATTTGAACAGAATTCGTTAGATTTTCTTAAGTATTCGCAGAACCGTTTTACAAAAAGTTGAAGATCAAAGAAAATTCGAAGTCCAAAATAAGCCATCTTTTTCTGAAACGAAATAAACGGATGTTTCTTAAAGACTCTTTACGTTCTATTATTGAAGCCTCAAATGGTTGATCGAACAAAATAGAAACATAGCCTTGTTTATTTAAATAAAAAGATTCACTTCGCTGAGATTCCATTCAATTGTCAACAAATGACTGCGATTACCCACGAATTATTTAAACAAATGCCAAAGGCTGATTTACACAGACACTATGATGGATGTGTCAGGCCAAGCACCATCATCGAAATTGCTAAAGAACAAAACATTGAATTACCAACTTATGATCTTTCGGAATTGAACAAATTAGTCATGATGACCAACGACTGTGAGTCATTGGTTCAATACCTAAAGGCATTTGATATCATCAACCTGGTTTTGCAAACAAAAGAAAACATTGAAAGAACAATGTTTGAATGCTGTGAAGACGCTTTTTTGGATGGATGTACGTACGTTGAATTTAGATTTGCCCCAATCCAAAGTACCACAAAAGGTTTAACAATGAAAGAAGTAATGGAATCTTGTATTAAAGGGGCAAAAAGAGCAGAAGAAAAATATGGGATTGTTGTCAGGCTTATTGTCTGTGCCATGAGACATTTAAGTGGAGAAGAATCCCTTGAGGCAGCCAAACTGGCCGTAGATTTTAAGAATGACCATGTTGTTGGATTCGATCTCGCTGGCCCAGAAAATGGGTTTATGCCATCGAAGCATAAAGAGGCGTGTCAATTTGCACATGAAAATGGAATTCATGTCACCATTCATGCCGGAGAGGCTGCAGGATTCGAAAGTGTCGATGATGCCATTCAGAACCATGCGGAAAGAATTGGTCATGGTGTTAGATTATTAGAGAGTAATGAAACAATTAAAAGTGTTGTTGAAAAGAAAATTGTTGTCGAGTGCTGTTTAACAAGCAATATCCAGACAAAGGCAATTTCCAAAATGGAAGATCATCCCATCTTGGAATTGATGGAATTAGGTATTATATGCACAATAAATACTGATAACACTACAGTTAGTTCTTGTTCTCTAAGCGGAGAGGATGAATTATTTTCTTCTTTGTTTGGTTTCTCAAATGAGCAAATTGTTGAATTAATTATGAACTCATACCGAGCGGCTTTTGTTGAAGACGAGTCAATTCGTTCCAAATTAATAGAGGACGCCTACTCGAAAATGAAACAACTGAAAATTACTTACTAATTAACATTGTTATTTTTTTGTTTAGGTTGTTTCCCAAAACTTTTTATCACAAACAATTTGAAAACAACCCTCTTGATTTAAATTAGGACAATTACCTTTTCAAAGTAACTCGTCACCTATTACACTTTTTCGGATATGATTTGAAATGAAACTGATTGCTTAAATCAAAAGTGCTATGGATGTCCAAATAGTTTGAGAGCATCATGCATCCCTTTTTAGGTGCAAAAAAATTTTGGAGCACAGCAAGAACGATTCAAATTGACTTTGTGCACACGTTGTTACATGAATAATATTTTCAAAACCCTTTTTTTGGTAAAAAAACGAATTGGGGTAAACAAGGATTTTTTTAAAAAGAGAAAAACTAACATAACCCAAATCAACACCCGATCTGAAAGGAGGATTGAAGCCTTCCAGACGACTTTAGTTATCTTCCTGAAAACCTTCCCACTTTTTTACTGCAAAACATTCTAAAGCAACCCACAAAAAAGTCACTTTTAAAGAGTTTTTTTTTTCGAACGCCCAACTTTAAAAAAAAAAATCTAAATTGGAGAAAAATCAAGAAAACCTTCAGCTTTCGATTCGAAAAACTTTAAAAAAAAACTTCTTAATTTTCATTCAATCATTTTTTTTAATGGGAAATAAGGTCTCCCAACATCGTAAATTACAAGGAACGCCAATTTCTTCAATTCAAATCGATACTCCAATTCAATTTGAAGTGGAAATCGATGGGATTGATACTTTCGATAAAATTTCTGACAACTCAACTTCTTCTTCGTCGACATTTCATACGCACGCAGCTACGTCGTCTTGTGATCTGGACTCGTTTGCCAATTCAAATAAATCACGGTATCGAATGACTTCATTTACGTCTCCAAGACAAGTATCTGACAATTCGAATTTAAGGAATAAATTAAAACGTTTTCAAAGTTGTATTATTCAGCAACAAAGGGATTACAATAGAAAAGATAAAAGATCAAAGGAAACTGATACCGACCCAGTTCTTTTGGCCATTACAGAAAATTACAATGAACCAAGAGCTAAAACCCAAACACCTTATTCGAATTCTTTGAATATCCCAATGTCCAATCCTATTACTTCCCCAGTTGCGAAAAACGCATTTGGCGCAGCGAAACTAAATCAGTTAAAGAATTGGACGGGATTAAAAAATTGTAATACTATTTATTCCTCTTATTTCAACGAGCTCTCGGCAAGAGAATTAAATGCTAACATTTGCGGAAAAAGAAACATTATGTTGATCATAACAACGGAAAGTGGCGATATTTTTGGTTGTTTTGATACTACGCTAATACCCTTCTGTGTTTCACACCAAAAAGTTATTCAAAGCGAAGAATTCATTTTGTTCGTTTTTGATTCCTATGGAAACACCGCCCTTCTTCAAAAATCAAATTTAAACCAAAATGATGATTATGACGCTTTGACTTTATTCAATTCATATGAAGACGTTCACATTTTTGAAATTGAAAATGGGTTTCTTTTAGAAAATGATGGCTTTATTAAACTGCGCCAAAACATATTCGATAATTATGAAATTATAACTGGAAATGTACAATATCCCCAACAATACTTTATCACTGATTTAAAAATTAACCATTTAATTGCTTTGGAATGGTTTTGATAATATTTACATAGCCCAACTTTTATCATTCATTCTTGATTTGTTTCCCACATTTTTGTAATGCCTTGCAATTTCTCAATGCGTCTCAAAAAAACTATATTATACATTAATTAACTTTAAGATATTTTTTATTGAATTATGCGAATTGTTGTAGGTAATCACCAAGAAAGTTTTTCAAGAAATTTTTTTTTTGTTATTTAAAACGCAAAATTCACCCAGAAATGAAAACAAGGGTGGGTTTTGAGAAATTTCCAACTATTTAATAAATACGGTTGTTATGTTTTTGGTGTCATCCCTTTTGATGCACGTTGCGGAAGAAGCGAACGCGAAAGGAAACATAAATGGAGGTGGAGTGGATACGTCAGTTTGGGTTATAATGTCATGTATAATTGCTGCGTTCTTTGTTATTTTGTTTTTCAATATTGCGGTGTTGGTTGCAAAAAACTGTTTTTTGCAAAAGTTTGTAAAAATTGAAGATGAAGAAATAAGAGAAGTGAAAATTATGGAATTAAAAACTAATCAACCACAACAGAATCCTCCGCAAATACCGAGCGATACAAAGGAATGCCCAAAAGAATCAGAAAAAGACCTTTGCGATCTGAGGCCAGCTGGGACACCTGGAGTTCAATCACAAATAAAAAGTGTTGAGGAAAATGAAATTAAAAATGAAACCCCCCAACCAGATTCTTCATCGACCTCTTCCAAATCAAATTCATCGCAAAGCATTCCAAAAGTTAGTAATTCACATGAAGATTAGGCATTGCTATAAGTATTTATTTGTTATGTCAACACTTTTAAAGTTTTTTCCGAATTTCCATAATAAGTCATTCCAACTTTTTTTCATCAAAAAACTGAATTCGAAAGTTCTTAACTGTCATAAATTCCATCTTTTCAAAATTGGACTTAAAAAAGTGTTGATTTTTTTACATTGGGGCGAAAGTTTTGAGAAAAGTAACCCCCAAATTTCAACTTTTTGTGGTTTTATGCAACTTTGAATATTTTTGAATTCAAAAAGTTGGGGTGGGAATTCAAATTCCATAAAAATATTGTTTAAAGATTGATTTTTCTGCGATATTTAAACTCCATCTCGAATTAACAATAGATTATGTTCATTTTACTTTTATTATTGCTGCAAAGTTGTCATTCCTTGGAATCCTCTGGTTGTATAAAAAATACGTTGGCTGGTTATTTGGAACAAGGAATAAAAGGAGTAAGCAATGCAGTGTATTATGTTAACAATTCATGCTACCAAAACATAACTGATTATGAAAAAGAAGTATTTGCTTATCAAATTAGACACCAATGTTACGTCCACATAAGCCACATGAACATTTTGAAAAATGGTAGAAATGTTTCGAGGTGTGGCCAAGCACTCGAAATTCAGGGAGTTTTAAATGACCCTTTCTATTGTATTGTTTCTGGTTATTATTGGACAGTCCAAGAAGGACCAATTGTTGTTGAAATGAGTTGGATAGTAGATATTATTGGGATAGACGTGTCGGTTTTTACCAATATTGCTGGGACTTTTAACACTGGGTTTAATCTGAAATTGACTGAAGTTTTTTTTAGGGTAACTGCAAGCCCATTCCTAACTCTTTCCTCAATATTTGTCGAACCAAAAGAAGGGAGCACGGAAATTACTTTGTTCAATAACAACTATCTATCCGAATATATGATGTATGGAGAAGATATTGTATACCCAAACGAATACGGAAGATACAATATTCCAAAGACCATTCAGTCCCCAGAAAAAGAAATTACATTTGTTTCAATTGTCGAAGATAAATTGAATTTTGGAAGAGTAGACCTAACAACTCAGTACATCTTCCATAATAATAAACAATTTACAAAATTTGTCGATTCTAAAACTTGCCCTTACATTCCTTCAACAACAATATTTACAGAATCTGAAGGGTTGTCTATTCTGAGATTTTTTTCATGGAAGATTGTTCAAAAAACACCTAACGGAACAATTGCCATTCAACCATCAAAAGATCCAGTTGTTTTCCAACCATACAATGGGGAGGTTGACATCATAATTTATTATAGATCTTTGTTTAGAATGTCAGAAATTTACAGCAATCTAATATTCAGCGCGTATACTTTTGATCAAACTGTGAAACCAACAAGGATTTTTGTTGGTTCCAACCAAAAACAAAAAACTTTTACTGAAGATGAAACAAAAGCAACATGTGATAACCGATCATTTAAGTATTACAACGAGGAAAGAGGACTTGGAAATCTTTTAAGTGTAAAAATAAATATAAATAAGGGTTGCGTTGGCTTCACAAATTTGGTGCAAATAAAGCTTCAAACAAATGGAAATCCAATTCAATTGTCGAATACATACTTTAATCTTCAAAAGGGAAGGGAAAATATTAATTGTACCTGGGTTTCTACAGACTGTTTAAACACAGAATGTACAATTGATGAATCAGTAATTGATGATGGCACTGTATCTCCTTGGGAGGATGGTTGTCAACCAATTTGTGGGAAATGTAAAATAGGTCAAAAATGCACAACCTCTGGTCATTGCGTTATTGAACCCAACC
>NWBR01000039.1:20686-40973 GCA_002914575.1 Entamoeba moshkovskii
CATTACAACTTACCCCAACACACTGATTCAAGGCTTCATGGAGTATTTTTGCTTTTCTTTTGAGGGAATTCAATATATCATTTTTTTCCTGAATGTATTTTGGGTATGACTCATTTCCTTCTTTTGGGGGATTACAAATTAACTCAACCATCTCTTGCCCAACAACATTTGAACACAAATTGACTGATGCCATTTTATACATTTGGGAACGACCAAACGAATTGATGTTGTCCATTTGGAAATAACCTCCTCTTTTGCCACATTCACCATAAAACCCTTTTGAAACACTGAAGAACGAGATCAATTCCAATCCCTTCTTGACTTCTTCTCTCATTGAATGAAGTACCTTTCTGAATGAGTTGAATGGGACATTTCCCCAGATGTTTTCTTGGTATACCTCATCTGCCATCAAACAGATTTTCTTTTCATAACAGAATTCAATGATTTCTTGCATGTTTTGGACGGTTAATACCTGCCCTGTTGGATTTCCTGGATTAATGCATACAAATGCCTTAATTTGGACTCCATGTTGAGTTGCCCTTTCATACGCCTCTCTCACTGATTTAATGTCCGTCGACCAATTCTCACTTTCATCCAAATAATAATTCACTTGTGTTCCTCCAAACTGAGCTATAGCAGCACTGTACAATGGATATTGCGGTATTGGAATCATTACTCCATGAAGTGGATGTGATATGAGCATGTTCAGAATTAATTTGATTCCTGAAGAAGCTCCATCGGTGATAAAAATATCATCTGGCGTTGGTGCAGTTCCATCCCTTTTTTCAATAAACTCACATATCGTTTTCCTGAACTGTATTACCCCCATTGAATGAGTGTATGCCCCAGTTGTTCCAATACATCCCAAGGTTTTAATTATGGATTGTGCGTGTTCTCTTGCATCCTTTGGAAATAGTTGCTGTTGGTCTAACAGCAGCGGATATTCAACCATGGAAACCACTTGTCTTGGATATGTTAATGGTGGCTGATTGCATATCTGAGGATTTCCAATGTTGCAATAAATCACTTTGCCGAATGGGTGTGGGTTTTGGGTTCCTTTGTTTTTGGCCTCATCGATTTCCTTTTGAATTTCATTTGCCTCCAAGACTACCCTTCCTCTGACAGCGTATTGTGTCGCAATTACATTCGGATTGATGCTTATTCTTGAGAATACCTCCATTACTTGATTGTTTGATTTTAGAGATTCTTCCTTTAAATATCAGTTTACAATCCTTTGCAGATCACTTTATTTTTGAAAAGCAAATTTTGCCCATTCACCTTCCATTTGTGGAGTTATTTTTTGAACTTTAGTCGTCGGAATGTTCGATTGAAGTATTTTACATTCACCCATGACTTTTCAGAGATTTCTTATCCCAACTTTTCTGATGAGAACCAATATCATTGGTTGTTTGTTTGACTTTTAAAAACTCATTCTAAAAATAGAAATAAATGTTATAGAAAACAAATGAAATTGTGTTATTCTCAATTCGATTTTTTATTTTTTGTTTTGGAATTTGGTCAGTTTTAGTTAATTGTACAAAAGAAGAATAGTTTCTTCAAATCGCATTATAGTAAAGGTAATAAAAAATTATGATTTGGTGGTTTGTTGCAAAAACAAAAGACATCTTTTCCTCTCAATGTTCTCTCTTTCAATCCCGTTAGTTCTCATTTTGGATCTGGAAAATCTCACACAACATTTCATTGGATGAATTTGGTATTTCTTGTTTTAATTTCTGTTTCTTTGGCGAAACAATGTTCTGAATATGGCTCAAACACTGAATTTGATACAGTGTCAAGTGCTTTTGAGTGTATTAGCTCAATCAAAACTGATGAAACACAAAACACAGAGTTGATCACTGCGTTGAAAGGATATCTTGATATGTATGCGTTCAAAGACATACTAAAGAATCCACCACAACCATCATTTGATAGTTCTTATTATGAAAAAGTCGATATTGATGCCAGATTGGATGCTGTTGACAAAAAAGCAACAGTACTTTATGATTTCTTCTCGAGTATTGCCTCTATTATTGTTGCAACAAGAGATTTGCATTTGGGATTCAGAATCATTACAGAACCAAACAAAGAGAATGTCGAATTACTTAATTTCTATTACGCTTTACCTTTCCAGATTTCAATCTCAGCTGACAATAAGATGTATCTAAAGCTTCCAGATTGGTCATCTTCATTTCCAACCAAAGTTCCAACATCAATTAAAGATCATACAACAGTTGCAGTCAAAACAATCAATGGACAAGATCCATTCGATATAATAAGAACTTTTGGAGAAAAGTTCATTGGATTGAAATGTCCACATGCCCAATTTACACAAGCACAAACAGCAATTACTTTTGGCAATTTGGTTTATAATCCACTTCCACAATCTTACTTGGATGATCCACTTGAAATAGTTTGGGAAAATGGCTCCAGTGATACAATCAGTTATTCTATTGTTCGTATGCCTCTTTCATCACTTTCAACAAAAGCAAAGAAGAATTTATTGGAAAGAGTTAAAAGTGGAATCAAAGCGCCATTGAAACCAGAAGATGTCTTTGACTCAGTTTATTTGAACAAAATGAAGAATGAACCAAAAAGTGCTTATGACCATGTTTCCACTGATGGATCAGTTGCTTGTTCTGTTTCTTCAACCAAAAAGGTTAATACCTTTGTTTTGACAACTTTTGCACCAGAAGATATTGATGGATTCGCAGATATTGTTTCGAAATGTGTTGATTTGTTCGATGGAAATGAATATCCAATCCAAGTGATTCTCCCATCAAATGGTGGTGGTTATGTTGTTTTGGAACAGAACATTGAACACATATTTGCCCCACACAATGATGTCAATGTCATAGTTAGTTCTCGAATTAGTACTAAAACTGAACAAGTCATGAGGTATGGTTATGCAACGTTGATACAAGACCCTGAAACATGTGAGGCAAGAGAGGAAGAAGGTGTTGATAAACTTGGGGAATGGTATACCAATCCAAAAACAATCAAGTATGGAGATGTTGAACATAAGATCACTCAGCCATCAATAATGGTTGAAGAAATATGGGTTGATAAAAGATTCACAAAACGCCCAAGAAAACCAACAGAAATAGTTGTTTACACTGATTCATTCTGTTATTCGGCTTGTTCCATGTTTTCTAAAGGATTGAAAGAAAGAGGAAGTGCAATTATTACTGGGTTCTGTGGTGATCCAAATGGTGAAGACAGTGAATTTGAAGTTGGACAATCACCAACTACAGTGGTGAACATGGGTGATTTATTGAATAAAGAAACAAGTACGTTGTACAAATATGGATATGATCTGAGTGTCAGTTTCATGGAATCATTCAGATACAATTACAATTACAATGAAACCATTCCAAGAGAGTTCTTGACTGATATGGTTGATGAAAGAATTAATATCTATGAGTTTTCTAACAACATTGATGCATTCGCTGCTAAAACATTGGCTATTGTTGAGAAATATGAAACACAATGCAACCCAAATAACAAAAGATTAGTTAAAGAAGACACAGCTTGTGATGATCAAATTACAATTGAACATGCACATGGTGGATATGTTTGTGGTGATGATGGAAAGTGGAGTACAAATTGTGTGGCGTCTTACTGTGATGAAGGATACATTTTCGATTACAACAATCAAGTTTGTATTGTTTTGAAGTGTGGTGCTTCTTCAATTTCCATTCTTTTTGTTCTTTCAATTCTTCTCTTTGCTCTTTTCTTCTAATTGATTCTTTCACTTATTTGTTATTCTTTTTGTGTTATTCGATGTATTATTCATTGTTAATTATTTTTACTATCATTATGAGAACAATTGAAAATAATATAATCATAGTAAATTTTAATTTGGATTTAGTTTTAGACAACAAATCAGAAACACTTGAGGTCCAAACTCAAAACACATGGGCACAAACCATTTAATATTATTTCTTCGTGACGATATTCATTTACTGAATTCCCTTTCATCACATGCGATTTGGATTTCAATTGTTTTCGCCAGGTTCTGCGCTTAAGTAATCATTTGTGTTGATTACTTGTATATTCTCTTATACATGGAGCAGTTGGTAACCGGTGAATTACAACTTCATCTCAAATAGTAATATCGTCAAGTATGTATCATTTCCTTCAACCACCTCATATGACTTAATGAAGATGAAAAAAATGAATCACACAAAATGCGCTAAAAAACTAAAAAAAAAATAATCAGTTTGTAATGGAAGAAAGAACATACACAATTGAAAGAAATTACCAATCGAAGTTGAGAGCATTTTGTATCGCCTTATTAAATAAATACGCTGACATTGAAATAAAAATAACATCAAAACATTCACACTTAACACTGCCACTCATCAGGATTGTTGAAATAAAGTTCAACGAAGAAGATGTCGTCAATATTTATCGATTTGTGAAGAAGCGAGCAAAGGCATTGGAAGATATTGACATTCAAAATCATATTACAGAGAAAGCAGCATTGTATCGAAAAAAGAAAAACATTTATCGCGAAACAATAAATTTGGTTGTTGACTTTATAAGGGAATTGGGATTTGAAATTAGATCAACCTTAACGACTGGAAGAAATAATACGATCAGAATGGAAGTAGTTTCGACAATTCAAAAAGATGGGATTGTGTATGATAAACAAACGATTGAAAGAATCGGAGAACATGTCTGTATTGATTTAGTAAATAGAATTGGCAATTCCAACACCATTGTCCTTAGAAAGAATGACCAACAAATCGGAACAACATTATTTTCGTTAATTTAACACAACAACACATGAAATCAATTCCTTTTTTACTTCAAAAATTGATATTTTTATATTTTCTAAACTAAAAATAAATAGATTTTTAAAAATAAGACTTCAAAGTAACTTGTTGTGTTGTAAGAAATTGGAAATAGACTATTCCATTGTTTCTGATACCTGAGTGATATTAAATCCAACTATGATTTGTTAAATGCAAAACAAATCAACTCATAACAACAAAGTAACACCAATTGGAAGGGTTTTATTCCGAAATGGAAGTGCTTGTATTGACTTTTGTAACAGTGGAATTTGTTTTAAAACAAACGAAAAAGTAGAAATTCAATTAAAGGTCAAAGTATTCTTAAGAATGAAAATAGTAATTGATGATGAAATGAATGAAGAATTTGTGTCTGATGTATCTCATCAACCAAAGACATATTCATTGAGTTTTGAAGGGAATAAAGTTATTAAACTAATAAAAGTTAATGAAGCTTTGTATGGCCATGTTGAATTCATTGACATTTGCAATAAAAATATTGAATCTGTATTACTTGAAGACAAACCAAGAATTGAATTCATTGGAGATTCTTTAACTTGTGGATTTGGTAATATTGGTGATGACAGTGTTACTTATGGTGATAGTTCTCAAACATGGTGTGTTGAAGTTGCGGACCACTTGAAATGTGATTATTTAACGTCGAGTTGGAGTGGAATAGGTTTGGTTAAAAGTTCAATGAATTGGAGAAAAAATCAAATAATGGAAATACGAAAGAGATGTATTGCAACAGATGAATCAACCCATTATGATCTTTCTCAATGGAAAGCAAAATATGTTTTTATCAATATTGGCACAAATGACTATGGAACTCGTTCAAACGAATCTTTTGATTTGGAATTTAAAACAGCAATGAAAAATTTAATAACTGATTGTTTTAATTGTTATGGAAGTGACTTAGTTGTGTTCGTTGTTCAAGGGCCTGTGATTGAAGGACATGGCAAAGAACAAATAAAACGAAACACAATTGAATTAAAACAAACATTTAAGAATCTTTATTATTTGGAATGTTTCATTGACAAAGAAGATAAATCATTGTGGGGATTTCAAGCACATCCAAATGTAGAAGGACATCATCAAATGGCAAAGCTATTAATTCCACAAATTGAAGTAATATTAATTAAGTAATGATTCTTATTAATTTTAGTTGACTCAATGAACTGTAATAAAAAAGTTATCAAAAGAATTAATTTGGATTTGTTAAAAGAAAACTAAAAAAAACTTAAAACCAAATGACTGAAGTTGATCATTATATCCCAAATCATGGGGTTGAACGAGTCGAGGAAATAGAAATAGAAATCGAACCAGAAGTTGATGATGGTGATAATGTTGAGAATTTTGGAACTATTGCAGAAGAAGAAAAAGAAAAGAAGAGTGTTATTGAATTTCTATGTTGTGGTCTTTTATCAATCATTACTTGTTGTTTGAATTATTTCTTTGATTGGAAATTATGTTATCAGTCATGTGTAAATCATGAAGTAACGCAATATTGTTGTTCATGTCAATGTTGTTTATGTCCTTGTTGTGAAGGTTTTTGTTTATGTCAAAGTTGTACAAGAGGATATTGGGATGAATCATGTAAATGTGATTTTTATTCGCCATATTGTTGTGTTCCATGTTGCGTGTTATGTTGTTGTGATTATAAGTATTTACCATGTGAAAGAGATGATGATAAAGGTTTTTGTGAGCTCTGTTGTAATTGCTGTTGTAATTGTTTTGTTGGTTGTATGGAATGTAGATGTTGTAATTGTTTTATTTGTAAGGCATGTTGTAATGGATTCGTGTTTTGTTGTGATGGTCTTTGTAAATGTTTTGAAAAAACGTGTTCTGCTTTGTGTTGTTGTAGTTGTTGCCCAGACAATGTCCAAGATTGTTGTTCATTAATAAGATGTTGTGGGTGTTGTTCGACAAAACCCGAAATTATTGCATATAACAATTACTTTTGTTGTTGTGGATGTTGTGATGAAAAGTTATGTTCTCTGTGTAATTTCCTTTGTTGTTGTGGATGTTGTGAATTACACTGTTGTTATTATTTCTTATCATGTAACGCATTGTGTGATTGCTTAAGCATTTTCCTTAATTGTAAATGCAGTCAACTTGAAATGAAATGTTGTGGTAATCAATCACCATGTTATGATTGTCCAGAACAATGCTGTTATATTTGTTTAAGAGACAGTGATCGACCATTATGTGATTGTGATATTCACCATTCAAGAAAGGTATGTATGTGTTAATTATAATAATTTTTCAGGAGTAATGGATTGAAACCATAACCAGGTTTTCTTTTAAAGAAGAAGCAAAACTAAACCTTGCAGATAACTAAACAACATTTTTTTCAAAAAAGCATCAAAAACTAAAAAAAGATAAACAGAACATCTTATGAAAGAACAACAACAAGAAATCAAACAATTACGACGAATTCAATAAAATTAGAAGGCGAAATTTTGAAAGAAATTTCTTTATTACAAAAAGAACTATAATAATAATAAATTTAATAATAATTATTAAATTAAAAAAAACTACAGGAAGAAAAGAAGAAAGGAATTTTTTGTCGGCATTATTTCCATTTCTTCCTTTAAACAAAAAGGATCTTCTTTCATCTATTCTTTAATATGAAGTTGATTTTATTTGTTACCTTCTTTTGTTTTGGTTTTGCTTTAATTGATGAACAAAAAGTTGTCGAAGAAATAATTGATAGAGACAAATGTGAAACTTGTTGTAGAGTGTTGTTTGCATTGGAATATGACTTAAATACTAACTTACCCAATGGCGATGATTCAGAAAGATATGTTATTGATGTTGAATTTGAAACCCTCAACCAATTGAGAATTGATATTAACGCTAATAATGTCCAACAAATGAGAATTAGAAAGTTAGAACCAGAAAGAACTCTTCAATTTTGGGAATTCGCGTCATACCAAATGCTCTGCTTGTATTCTTATCCCAACAGAGTTATGGATATGTATTATGACACCAAATTCACTACACCTTTGATTATTTGGAGAAGGAAAGCTCCTTTGTTGCTCTCAACCAACAACCAAAGATTCGTTTATATTTATGACTATAAGTTCATGGACACCCGACACAAACCATATGCGAAAGCTTTTATTGCTGAATATTATGTAAAAAGCACTTGTTCTTGTTCTTGGTGGGGGTGTGATCATTATTGTACTGACCATCAAATCAATTATGACCAAAACAGATATAATGACAAAGAAATGTGTTATGAGGTTGCAATGGATGATGCTGACGCCCGTGCCTATTGTGGTTCTTTATACAACTACTATGAATGTAATCCACAACCTTCTGGGATTTACAAGAGACTTCGTGCTCAGGACTGTGTTTCTGATATTACCAGTAACAATGCCAAACGTCAGAAATTCATTCCAATTTTTGCTTGAATTTAATTGAGCAATTTTTGTCAATACTTTATTTCTTTTCAAAAGGAATTGCCAAAACAACAAAAAACAATTCAATAACAACTATTCAAGGCAAAATTAGTGGCTTGCTTCTTTTAATTAACAATTTTTTCAAAGTCGTAAGTTCGCAATTGTCAATATCCTTTGTTCTTACGATCGCAATTGAGTCAATATTACTACGTGTTGGTGGTGAATGTATTTTAAGCAATTCCAATGAGTTTTTAAATGAACCAAAGTCAATTGAATTAAAAGAAGAATTCGTTTGGAAGTTATCAAGAAAGACATTATCAAAACCAATTTGGGGTATGGGCATACAAACAGATGATTCAATTTCAACAATAGGATCTTCTAATTCATCTCCTTCTTCAGATTTAAATATGACCTTTATCATATTTGCTGGAATGCCAGACTTATCTAAATTCATTGTTTGTCTACAAAAGTCTTTATCCATCCCCTTCATATACTTCGTTCTTTTTTGTTTGCTTCCAATTTGTCCTTCTTCAATTGTTCTAATCCCACTTAGCTCAATTAATATTTCACTTACAGTTTCCTGAAGTAATTTTTGATTTTCTTCGTTTAAAATACTTATTCTTTGTGTTTCTCTCAAATTAAATTCTTCAATAACATCCTCTGGCATTTCCTTCAAAGCAATTTTAGGTAAAAGCTCGTTAATTTCATTTGTCATTGACTCATTTCCAAAATATGTTTTCGCTAACGTTTTATTGACTTTCTCTAACATTTTAATTCTTCCGTCACTCCATTTCATCATTACTTTTGCGATTCCAATTCCAATTCTACTTTTTCTTGGACTGGCAAATTCAAAAATTCCAAGTCTGAGAAGTTCTAACGAAGATTCCAAAATAAGTGGTGTTGGAATTAAACTCAATACAACAATTAATATTTGAGATAATTCAACAACACTAAATGAATATACGTTTTGATTTTGTGCGTAATCATTAATAATTTCCATTCTATTCATCAAATCCATATCAAATAATTCTTGATTACATGGTAATTTTGGTGATAAATACAAAGAGTCTATTAGTTTTTCGTATAAACCACTTGAAACCTTTTCCACATCCATTCCAAGAATTCTCTTTTTATTATTACTTAAACAATCGCTACAGAAGGTTTGATACCATTTCATTGTATTTTCAGTGGAATCACTTACTAAAACATAAGTCGGAACTTCTTTAGCAAGATTTGTAACTTGAATTGCCTTTGTTAACAGGATACTTGGAATACGAGTTTTAGGATTAAAAGCAAGTCTTAATTGATAATAGCCCAAATTAAGAATGATGCTTGGCTTCTTTTTTTCTTTATATAAAAAGATAAATCCATCTGAATATATTATTTTATAAGTGGTAAATGAACTTTTTGATTCAAATTGTTTCGAATTAAACCCAGTACATGATAATAAGTGAATAAGTGTATCATTTAATGGGTGTGGTGTTCCTCGTTTTAATAATTTATTCTTTGGTAATGCTAAATATTCTACAGGAATAACAATTAACTTACTCAAATCACAACAAATAGATGCCTTTGCAAAAGGATTAATCCAACCAAGTGGTTTGCATTTATTATCAATTTGTAAAAATGCAAATTCATCATTTTTTGTTCTAAATAAATGAACCAAAGAAGGAATGGCATGTGCCAATGGATTAGTAGGATCCAAATTTGTTTTATATTTCAACATGAATTGAGGACTTCCTTTTTTACAAATAAACAACAATGAAATGGCATCGTTTTTAGAAAATACAGAAAAGAAATCTTTGGGATCATTTCTATAATCTTTAGTTTGAATTAAAACTTCTTCAACTGTATTTTTATTTGATAAACTAGCGCCAACTTGAAGAAGTTTTGTTGGAGCCAAAACGAATTCGTAATTTTCATTTCTTAATTCTTTAACAACTTCTTCAATTTTAGTGTCCAATGAAACACTAATGCGAATTGGATAATTATAAGAATCTTCATCAGCAGGTAATAATACCCATAATATTACTTCTCGTGGATTTAATTTTAAATTTTGATTGTTTTCATCAATCATTTGAATTACTTTATATTTCTTTTGATGTTCAATTTCAAATACTTTTTGTAAACTTACTCCAGTACACTTACAAATTAATTCTCTTGATTCTTTTAATTGGGATAATTTATATTCCGCATCATCATCCATTGGTTTTTCTTCAATTAAACCTTCTAAATAATCCCGAATTTCTTTGGATCTTTTCATAAGATAAGGTGTTTGTTGGTATTGAACAATTGTTTTAACAACTTTACTTAGTGTTCTGCATTTATCAACATTAATTAAAACAGTTTCAGTTTTATTTTGGACTGATTCAAATGCGCTAACAGCAGATCTTGTCATATCTTCAGTGAAGAACATATCAGTTAAGAACATACCTAAATAAGGAAGAGTAGCGCCCACTGCTTTTTTATGAAATTCCCTTAAATTTTTAAAATTGGAATTATTTTGAGTAATTTCATCTAATTTATTTAATATTCTGTTGCCATCTTCTCCAAAAAATCGTTTTGTAAGTCTTAAACGATGTATTGATGCTTTTGCAAAAGTTGAAACAACTTCCATAACTCCATTGAAGTTATTTAATGTCATAAATCCATTTCCTATTTCAAGGATATGTCTTGCGATACATACTCTATTACTAACATCGGGAGCATTTAATAATAAGCGGACAAATACATCGTTCATTGCGTTAAAATGACGAACAAAGTTAAAAATATTTGGAGAGTTCTTTTCTTTTTCTTTTTTATTCCAAGCATACAATTCAGGTGGCTTAATTAATTTAAACATTTCCCATTCAATTAATGTGATTTGTCTTGCAATCATTAAGGGATCAATTAATAAGAAATTGAGAATTGGATTAAATATACTAATTCCAATTCTATTCGTTTCTTCAACTGTTGTTGTAACAAATTCTTTTCTTTGTAATCCGTCTTGTAGTTTTTGAGAAGTAATTAGATCGCCAGAGAGTTGATATAAAGAAACAAATGATTGTAAAATCCGAATTGTCTTTGAATCAAAATCGTTCCACATTTGATTAACCCATTTTTCTATTATTTTAGTTATTCGATCACAAAGTTCTTTATTATTTACATTTTCAACATATCTATCATGTAATTTCTCTAATACTATATTTTGATCACTTACACAACAAAACGTATATGTAAATGTATCTCTCATTTCTTCATCACATTGTTCTGTTAATACATATTCTATTAGCCCATCAAGTGTTGCGTATTTAACATTATTTCCTTCCATAATTACCTTTCTATTTTCATATTTTCTTACTGACGCGGTGTTTGGTCGAGAAACCTTCCAACAAGTTGTGTCTCTTGGCGAAATTAATGTAAAATCTTGTTCTTGTGTTGTGCTATTAACACTTAATTCAGTAATTAATGAAGTAGAAGTTCTAGTAGGTTTTGTAGTTTCGGGAAGAGGAACATTGGAAGACAAAGAAGAGTTCGGCAGTTCGGGGGTGACTGGAGATGATTGTGAGTTCAATTGAAAACATTCACAAGATTTAAAAAGTGATGGATTATTAGTTTTTTTGAATAAGAAATGGCGATTAGAATTTAATTTATTACAATCCTTACAATCTTTACAAGGTGATTGTGGTGTTGACATATTTCTTCAACTAAAATGATTTTTTCTTTCAAATTTTTCTTTCCAGTTTCTGTTAGAAAAAACACGGAATTCAATCGAATTTCTTTTTTTCTTTAGTTCTCCTGGATGCAATCGAAAAGTCAATACTTTACATCTTCTTTTTTTTTCTGATTTTTCTTCTCATTAATTACGTGAAGCATTTCAAAATTCCAGAAATCAGTATCTTTTTTGTTGCTCTTTCTTTGTTGTCTTCCAAATCTATTTTAAGTATTGTTCATCAAAAACCAAAAAATTAAATTGCATTATTCAAAAAACGTTATTTATATCAAAAATATTTGTGTTATTCACAAACCACTTTTTTGGAATAATGAGCGGGTCCGTGGGTTGAATGAACACAACTGTTGCATTGATAGACTGATTGCTTATTAATGGGAACTAAACAATCTTTGTCCGAGAAATAATCGAAATATAAAGCATTGTTTTTAACGGTGTGTTGAATAAAAGTTCCATCAAGGTTATCAATACATCCCTCATAAAAAGTCTCAACTGACGTTTTAGTATCACAATTTTTGTTTTCATTTAAAGATATGACATTATTTTGGAAGGAAGCAATATTTCCGTCATCTTTTGTTAGTATTCTTTCGTTTGTAACATAAATATCACCAAGGAATCGCTCACACTTTCCTTGCGACAAGTACATCGGAGTTATTACGTATTCCCTATAACAGCTATCAGTGTTGTAAGTATACTTCAGAATTTCCCCATTGACTTGTTTTAGCATGTAAGAGTGATGGGACAAAGAATGAGTAAAACTAGATAAGGTACTTGATATCAGGCATTGGTTTATTGGATAGAGTGTGCAAGTTAATGGAATGGAACAATTAGAATTTGTATAAGTACAACTTTTGAGAAACATTGCGGAAGACAGGCAAATGAATAAAACATTAAGAACAAACATGAATTCTTTGGTTAAATGAGATTAAATTGAAAAGAAGAGTTGTTTAAATACGAACGACTTTGATTTTAAAGGGAACCGAAAAGATCTGTTTCTAGACAACTTAGTTTTGACTTCAGATTGTCCTGTTTGACAGGGTGATTTGTTTTCATTTCAATAAACAAAAGTCAATTTCTCATTCCATTTCTTCTTTAAGATTCCTTAGATTCCTATTTGTGTCACTTATTTCCAAAATGTGATTGTTGTTTCTCATTAAATCTATTGGCCAATTGCCATTTTGTTGTAGAAATACAAAAACAATAAAATGGCTGTGGTGTTAGAATTTGTTATTAATTAACAAACCCAAAAGAGAAACAAAAAAGAAGAAAGAATTCAACAAATTTGAAACTACCTTTCATGCCTATCACAGTTATAAACAATAGCAAATGTCCTTCTTTGCAAACCTCATCAAATCAACAAAGGAATTATTGTCTTTTCAAGGGGAGCAACCAATATCTTATCAACAATACATCATCTTAGAGAAAATATCATCAGATACCATTACAAAGTATTATCGGTGTAGATGCAGAAATGAGCCAAAAGAGGTGTGTGTGAAAATTTGTCGAAGAAGAAAAAAGTATCGATTCAATGGAGAAGAGGAAATAATCCATGAAATTGGCGTACTTAAGGAAATAAACAACGAACATATTATTCATATTCAAAGAGAATTTATTAATGATAATTACGCTGGTTATGAAATGGAATTGGTTGAAGGAGGGGATTTACTTCAATGGGTCACTTCTAATGGAAGTATCCCCATTGGTAGATTTTTCTTGGTTTGTGATCAATTATTGGGCGCTCTGAATTATCTGCACTCAAACAACATCATACACCATAACGTTACGCTGCATTCAGTTTTAATGGGGCGTCAAAATGAATTCAACTCTTTGAAATTGACACACTTCGAACAATCCTTCAAAACAGACGAAGCGATTACGGATCAACACATCCTTCTTGACCCCCACTATGTCGCACCCGAGATTTTTCGTCATTATTTGTACACCTCCAAGGCGGATATTTGGTCATTGGGAGTGCTGCTGTTTAAATCCTTCACAAACCAATTCCCGTTTGAATCGCCCCTCAACAACTCCAATGATCTGATCAAGACTATTCTGCGAGGAAAAGTGCGGGTTGTCGATGATTTGCCAAAACCCACGACAACGGTCCTCCTCTCAATGCTCAATCCCAATGTCGACGAAAGACCTTCTGCCGTGGAAACTATAAAATTATGTGGCGAATTGTCGCAGGATTGAATCACGCCAGAACTACCAAATTTTCAACACCATTTTCTAAATATATTCGTTTATTTTTTATTTTTTTACATTTTTTTAGGTTTTATTGTTTTTGTTTGCTTTGAGGTTCAATTTCTGAAAACTTTTTCTTTCCAACTTACAAACTCAACCCCACCCAAACACGCCCAATTTTGTACTTTAACTATACTTTATAATATTCTTATTATTACACTTTGTGGCAGATACAAATTCATGCGACGAAAGGAAAAATGGAACACCAAAAATATCAGAATTGAGTTTTCAGATCTCGACCCCTTGGGGAAATCAACTCCAAACACTCGTTTCGCAGACGAAAAGTCACACCCAAACTGCATCCCAGAAATAGGCGAAGTGCAAAGAAAACAATAAACGACACTCCATAAAAGGCAAAATGAGTTAAAAAGTAAATAAAAATACTAGAAAATAGGAATCGATGCCCAAAAACAGCCACGTCAGGAAAAAAGAAGGAATGGAAGGATTTAATTGCAGATAAAAACAAACAAAATTGATTTGAGAAAAGTTGGAAAGATTGAAATAGAAAGATCATGAAGAAACGAAAAAAAGTCTAAGCAATAAGGGAAATATGGTAAAAAAAAGAAAGGAAAACCACGATGGAAACACCGAAGTGGTAAAAAACAGAAGAGAAATCAGTGTTGAAGCAGGAAAAGAAAAAAAAAACTTAAGCCATGAAGCTACATAAAAATAGAAATGTAGTAATATATTTAAGGGCATCTCATTATTTTCAAAAACATTCGTTATTCATCATCAATGCAAAGAACATTATTTCAACCTATTTTACCTATTGCCCATACTCAATTCGCTTTGGTCGATTATTCTCAATGCATACCAGTTTCAATTCCTGGTTCATTTGAAGTCAATGAAAATGAAGTATTTTCACCAAAATTACCCTATGACTATGCAAGTCCTTCGATTTGTGACGAACCTGAAAGACTTTCGTTAACAGCAAAAAACATTCGAATGACTCGTTTCAGTGAGTTGTCTGACAACGAGAGAAACTCAAGGGTTTTTGATTGGATAAATTCTGTTAGCAAGAATTCAAATTATCCCCTTCCATGTTGTTATTAAATAGTTGTATACTCAATTGTATAATTCATTTTCTTAATTATTGTTTTCTTTTCATCCATTTCCCAAACATTATTTTTGACTTTTATTTTGTTGGATTTTTTTTATCGTTTTGTGAAAATATTAAATCTTTTTTTCTACAAATCATTTAATTACAACATCCCTTATTAGTTTTTAAAGTTGTTACATCGATTTTATGTTCTTGTAACGATGTTTTTCTTTTATGCGTATTTTCATAATCAATCATATCCTTTAGTATCGAATCAAAAAGCTCATTGACCCCTTTATTTTCTTTTACCGAACATTCATGTATTTTTGCATTTCCTAATTCCTTCGTAATCTCCGCAATTTTTTCAACACTTACTTGCTGTTTACTTTTTGAATCTGTTTTATTCCCAACCAAATAAACAATTGGCGTTGTTGAATAATTCTTTTTAATTGCTTCATCATACCATTCTTTGACTTTATCAAATGTCTGTAATCTCTCCAAATCAAACATTATTATCACTCCATGACAATTACGATAATACGATGAAATAATATTTCTAAATCTTTCTTGCCCCGCAGTATCCCACAATTGCATTTTGATTCTTTCTTTATTCAATAGAAACTCTTTTGATTTAAAATCCACTCCAACCGTTGAAATATAATCGCCATCATAAATTCCATCACAATATTGTTTGATCATTGCTGTTTTCCCAACACCTGATTCCCCAATAAGTAATACCTTAAATAATCTATCCATACCTCTTTTGAATTGCATTCCCTTGATAAAATTAAATTTTGATAAAACACTGATTCATTGTTACATTTAATAATGGCTTTGTTTCTGTTCCAAATGTCATCCTCTTTCCATTTTTGTTCGAATACGACATTTATTTCTTCTCTTTTTGTCATCCTTTCAAAAAATGTTTTAAAATTGAATTTTTTGTTTTTTTTATCTTAGAACTAAAAACTAATAAAATCAAACAAAAAATGGCAAATCAAGTAGATTCCTATTCAATGTTAATATGTTCAAAGTATGTTATGAGTATCAAAGATATGATAAATATCACATTAGTTAATTCTAAATTCAAAGATAACTTTGACAAATTTCATTTTAATCCCGTCCAAATTAATCAGAAATCAAGAAAGTATTTTAATAATTTACAAACTCAATGGTTATTTAATGACAAGAATAAAATATTTAAAAATGGTGATATTAGTGGTTATTATGTGTATTATCAAATAAATTATGATGATTATTTGAGAATGAAAGACAAATATCAAAATATCAAATTCAGAAGAATTATTTACACTAAAGGTGATAGAGAAAAATATGGAAATAAAATACCATTTGTTGTTAATAAATTAGATTGTTTTTGTTTTCATCAGTCAGACATCAAAGAAATCTATATACCAGATTCAATAGTTGAAATTGGTAATTATTGTTTTAACCATTGTGATTTATTAAAATCAATTTCAATATCATCAAGATTAACTAAGATTAGGGAGGGTGTATTTTCATATAGTAAACAATTACCATCAATAACATTACCAAGTGTTTTAACTTCTTTGAATAATGGTTTATTTGAATACTGTTCCGGATTGAAAACAATAGAATATTCACCATTTGTTGTTGATTTGAGTGATTGTTTATTTTATAGAAATGGAATATTAAGAATAACAATAGCATCATCAATTACGAGAATTGGTGATAAATGTTTCTCTAAATGCAAATTAACATCATTAACAATACCAACTAATGTTATTCATTTTGGAAAAGATGTATTTAGCAATAATAAAGAATTGAAAGAAGTCGAATTACCAAATAATATGATGGAATTATCTGATGGTATGTTTTTCAATTGTTCAAATTTAACTCAAATCAACATACCTTCTTCTTTAACTAAAATTGGTGATAATTGTTTTTATGGTTGTAATAAAATTACAATTCCAACAACAATTATATCACAACTTCATCATATTGGAAGTTACAGTTTTTATAAGAAAGGAATAAATGAAATCACATTAACCAATCAAATAACATATATTGGAGATAATGCATTTTCAAACAATCCAATCAAAAGAGTGATAGTTCCATCTTCATTAACTTATCTTAATTGTTCTTTTAATAATTGTTCGGAATTAACACATATTGAAATACCTGATTCGATTATTTCTCTTGGTGATAATACATTTTTAGAATGTATTAATTTAAGAACATTAATACTTCCTAATTCTATTACTAAACTTGGAAATGCATCATTTTCAAGATGTTCATCACTTGAATTTGTTGTAATTCCAACTTTAATCACTGAATTACCTCAACATTGTTTTGAACAATGTAAAAATTTAACAAGAATTGAATTACCTTCATCTCTTACTTCTGTTGCTGATAAAACATTTTCACAATGCATTAATTTAAAAACATTAATACTTCCTAATTCTATTTCCAGTCTTGGGAGTTATTCATTTTCAAGATGTTTAACACTTGGATCTATTCTACTTCCAAGTTCAATTAGTGGAATCCCTAATAATTGTTTTGAACAATGTAAATGCCTAACAAGAATTGAATTTCCTTCATCCCTTACTTCTATTGGAAATATGGCTTTTTTAAGATGTGACAAAATAATAGAAATCAATATGCCAATGAATGTTGTTAATATTGGAAAAGATGCATTCAAAATTTGCCTACAACTAAAATCAATTACTGGAAATGTTGATGTTTGTATCAAATTTAAAAATAATTTTCAAAACACTCCATTTTTAAACTGGCTCAATAAGAAATGATAATTGAATTACTACTGTTTATCTTATTTTTAAATACTAAATTGTGAACCATTTAAATGACATGATAGCTATGAATAACTGTCAGTACTTTCATTTTTAGTTTTAAGGGTACATTGTTAAACAAAATTGGGAATTTTTTCAAGAAGCAATTGTTTTCGAAAAAAAATTCTGCATGAAAGCAAATGGAATGACAACCATTTCATAAAAAAAATTAATAGGGCATTTATTCTTATAATAGAAAATTATTTATCCACTTTATTTTTTTTTAAATTACAAATTCAAAAATTAATCAAAACTCAAATTTTTTTTATTTTTTCACATTTTTTTGAACTAGAAACTAATAAAATCAAACAAGAAATGAGAAGTCAAGTAGACTCCTACTCGATGTTAATATGTTCAAAATATGTTAAAAGTATCAAAGATATGATTAATATCACATTAGTTAATTCTAAATTCAAAGATAATTTTGACAAATTTCATTTTAATCCAGTCCAAATTAATCAGAAATCAAGAAAGTATTTTAATAATTTACAAACTCAATGGTTATTTAATGACAAGAATAAAATATTTAAAAATGGTGATATTAGTGGTTATTATGTGTATTATGGTGTAAATTATCAGAAATATTTAGAAATGAAAGAAAAATATCAAAATATCAAATTCAGAAGAATTATTTACACTAAAGGTGATAAATTGAAATATGGAAATAAAATACCATTTGGTGTTAACAAATTAGATGATAAGATATTTTTTAATTCAAATATTAACGAAATCAAGATACCAGATTCAATAGTTGAAATTGGTAATTATTGTTTTAATTATTGTGATTCATTAACATCAATTACAATATCATCAAGATTAACTAAGATTGGTGAATTTGCATTTTCTGATTGTTTTCAATTACCATCAATAACATTACCAAGTGTTTTAACTTCTTTAAATAAATATTTATTTCATTATTGTAATAAATTAACAACAATAGAATATTCACCGTTTATTGTTAATTTGGATAATTATTTATTTTATAGAAATGGATTTTCAACAATAACAATACCAACATCAATTACAAGAATTGGTGATAGTTGTTTTAATGAATGCAAATTGAAATCAATATCAATTCCAAGTAATGTTATTCATTTTGGATATTATACGTTTGGTAATAATTATGGGTTACAAGAAGTCGAATTATCAAATAGTCTAATGCAATTGTCTTGTCGAATGTTTTATAATTGTTCAAATTTAACTCAAATCAACATACCTTCGTCTGTAACTAAAATTGGTGATAATTGTTTCTATGATTTTAATAAACTTACAATTCCAACAACAATTATATCACAACTTCATCATATTGGAAGTAATTGTTTTAATAATAGAGGAATAAATGAAATAACATTAAATAATGAAATAACATATATTGGAAATAATTCATTTTCGTACAATCCAATTAAAAGAGTGATAATTCCATCTTCATTAAGTTGTCTTAGAAATTCGTTTAGTGAATGTTCAGAATTAACACATATTGAAATACCTGATTCTATTACTTCTCTTGGTGAATATACATTTTCAGAATGTATTAATTTAAAAACATTAATACTTCCTAATACTATTGAGCATCTTGGAAAAGGTTCATTTAACAAATGTTCAACACTTGAATCTATTGTAATTCCAAGTTTAATCGAGAGATTAACTGAACATTGTTTTGAATTTTGTAAAAATATAACAAGAATTGAATTACCATCTTGTATTACATACATAGGAAGTTATTGTTTTTATGGATGTTTAAACTTAAAGGAAATAAATATTCCAATAAACATCGAAGTTGCCAACAAAAATAGTTTTGGAAGATGTAGTTCTTTGGAAAGAATAGAATTTGGGTCAAGAATAAAAACGTTAGATAATTATTGTTTTAAGGATTGTGTTAATTTAAAAACAATTGTTTTACAAGAAGGATTAGTAAATATCCGAGATTATATGTTTATTAATTGTATCAATTTAAAAGAAATAAAACTACCAAATTCCTTGACACATATTGGTTCTGATATATTTAATAATTGTAGATCTCTTAAAGAAGTTGTAATTCCCCCATTAATTACTCTATTGAAATGTAATTCTTTTTATCAATGTGTATCTTTGTCGAAAGTTGTGTTAAAAAGTAAAATACAAGGAATTGGTGATGAATGTTTTGAAGGTTGTTACAGCTTAAAAGAAATCAAAATACCAATGAGTGTTGTTAAAATAGGAAAAGATGCATTTAAAAATTGTTCACAATTACAATCAATTACAGGAAATGTTGCTGTTTGTGTCAAATTTAC
>NWBR01000040.1:0-12815 GCA_002914575.1 Entamoeba moshkovskii
TTTTCATGGTTCTGAAGCATGTGTTTTCAAGTATTTTAAAACTGGGTTGTTCCAAATGCTTCAGAGAATAAGTTATAATTTTATTTCTTTCAATGTGTTTCTTTTCAGCTTCATTTGTTTGCTTCATTACAGTTAACATTCCCTCATATTCACATTCACTCAGAGATGAAACCATTGCTCTAGACTCTTGTCTACCAGATGTTTTGGAATGGAGGTGTCTTGAAAAAAGAATTCTTTTGACTGAAACAACGACTTTTTTGGGTCTTTTCATTCTTTCACATCCCTCTTGAATTTCAGTTTCCACTTCGGCTCTAAAGGGGCAAGTTTCGATGCAACACTCTATTGTGTTTTTTCCATCTAACCTGCACATGAATCCATCCACAAATAATTTTGTCAATACATACTTGATTTCACTCATTGATTTAGAGATAAACTAAAAACAAAAAAATATGATTTAAGAGAATGTGTTCGAACTTTTTGAATTCTGGATTGAGTTTTCGTCAATCCTTTGGTGTTAAAGAGAATATTCTGTTCAACTCCATCATTTCCAGACTAGAAATATTCTAAGAACTTCTTCTGATGACAGAATTTTTCCTCCATATTCTACGGATTTTTGTTAGCGGATTTTTGTTAGCGTACCCGATAACAAATACCATTCTCCAAATAAAACCCATATAAACAACTTGTACATGTTGTTGGTGAACTACATGCATCACATCCATTTGGACATTTTTCACATGTTGCAACTTTGGAACTATAAGTTCTTAACCAATACCCTGTTAAACATTTTGTACATTGATATTCTTCTTTACAAACTTCACATCCTCTTTTACATCCTATTCCACATTAATTCTTTTGTATTATTATTAAATAGAAGATATAATACAAACTATAACAATATGAACAAAAAGTAATATCTTTCCATGAACCTTAATTACATCCATCTGTGCAGACATGGCATAATCCCCACAAACAATATTAAAATTCATCATAGCACTGAGAAAAAACAAAACTAATTAGAAAAAAGAGCAATAATCCCATTTGGAAAAAGTAAGAAATGGGTTTTAAAGATTTGCCTGAAACAGACATTTTGAAATGGGGATAACTTAACAAACAGCCACTTTCGAACATTAAAAAGCTCTTTACTTTTTTTCCCTTATTTTCCCAATTCTTCGAAGTTTTTTGTAATTTGCGACTGAAAACTAAAAATTGTTTTTATTTTGTGTTATTCTCAAAGAAGAAAAACAAAATTTGCAAAAAAAGTTGAAAAACGAACAAAGAGAAAAAGTTTGCGAAGCGGAAAATTCCGATGAAAAGTAAAAGAAAAAAAATAAGTTATAATATGGTAAAAAAATGAAAACAACAATAACAAAAAGAAAATTCTTAAATGGAAAAGTTCTTTGAAAAATATAAGTTTCGACTTTTGGTAAAGAAAAACATTGTAGCGCAAGGTAACATCAGAAAATTTGTGAGCAAAAGGGAGGGAGAAATGGAAAAGAATAAAGAAACAATTAAAAAATATTAAAAGAAATTATATTTTGTAAAATAAAAAGAATTTCTGTAATCTTATTATTCAATGCTCCTTTTTTCTCTTCTCTTGTGTCTTCTTGCAAGATCTGATGATATTCCTACAAATTTAAGATGTACTACGGCTACCCCAATTATAGTACAACAGTCATACATTTATCATCATGAAATTGCAAGTAATATTCAAACTTCAGTTGTAGAAGTTGTCGATGAAGATGGTGTTACAACACAACAAACCATTAAAGGTCTTTATTTTATGATAAATGAACCAGAAGATGTTTCTTTTTACATATCAACATGTGGGGCTAAAACAACTGTTGAAACCGAAATTTATTTATTTTCCACTTGTTCGAATAACATTGCCTCCGACGTTTTTAAAATTTCCAAAAGTGATATGACGTGTTCTTCAACTGGTAAGTCTGCATCATTTGTTGATCTTAAAGAAAATACAACTTTATATGTTTTAGTGAGAATTCTTGGAGATGAATCTGGTTCTCTCGCCACCAGTTTTGTAATAGTCAATAATTTACCAAATTATTATTGTGAACAATCCCTTGAAATTAGTTCAATTCCATACTCTGATATTTCTAATTACACAACAAATTATCCAACTGGAGATGTTAAATGCCTTTCAACCAAAATGCCAGCAAAATGGTATCATATGAAAGGAACTGGAAAGTATTATCTTATTGATACATGTTCCTCATTAACACAAATTGATACATATTTGGTTCTTGTTGATACAGTCCAACAGGGAAGTGTATGTACCCAGGCAGAATGCAAAAAATTTAGTGATAATGGCTGTGGAAAAGGAAGTACAGGTTCTGCTGTATTGTTCAAATCTGAAGAAGGAAAAGATTATCACATTGGTGTATTTGGAAAGAATGGGGCAAATGGTAGATACCAAGTAAACGTCCAAACTGTCGATAACACCCTTCCATTTGTTTGTGAAAATGCTATTGGCATTAATTTACCTTTTACCAGAACACAAAACGTTCCATCTGCTTGGCCATTTTCCCCCGTTATTTCAGAAGGTGGTGCAGAATATCCCGTAATGTATTTAAGTGTTGTTGGAACAGGAAATGATGTTGTTTTTTCTACTTGTCAATCACAATCAACTGTTGGTGGAACTGGGGTTGAATTAATTCAAACATGTGAATCAACAACTACTTTGAATCCAATGTATAGCGGAAGTTGCAATAAAGATGAATACAAAGTTTTCCATCTTGAAGCAGGAGTAAGTTATATTGTTAAGTTCTATGCTAAACATTCTGACATTAAATTATCCGTTAATGTTCAATTAAAATCTCAAAACCATTACCAATGTATTGAAGCTCTCAGCTTAAGTGAAAGTTATACTGACAATGTTCCATTGAAACAACTAAAACTTTCTCTTCATGGTTGTAATGGGGTGGAAGAACACCATCAGGGCGCATGGTATCAACTTAAGAAAACAACAACTGCAACTGTTGAACACTACCGTATTGGAGCAAATGATTTGGCTGGAAACATTGCCAACATAGCAATTGAACAGCAACAAACTTGCGATTCCACTGAATGTGTTTCAAGAGAAACAACAAATGGACAAATGGACTTATTCCTGAGTGAGGGATTCCGTTATATTTTTGTTTATGGAACTGGTTCTCAAGAAAGTCTCTCAGTTGGAATTGTAAAATTCGATGATATCGCACATTCAGTTTGTACTGCCCCAAAACAAATTACAGTTCCATTTACTTCCGTTGGATTTATTGATACAACCCAAACAAATACACTGAAATGTATTATGAGCAAATTCCCCAGTTTTTGGTATTCCATTAGATTGACTGAAAGTCTTGATTTAGTTGCTTCTACTATTTCTTCTGATACCAAAGTTGATACTTATATCGAAGTTTTGACGGGATGTTATGGTGACGAAAATGTTGCTTGTATTAGTTATAATGATGATTCAGATAATTCTGCTGATGTATCAAGTAGAACAACTTTCTCAGCCTATTCAAGAACTGTTTATAATATTGCTGTTGCCCAAAAAGATCGTAGAGCAAGAGCCCATCGTTTCTCACTCTATCCAACCCAAGCTCCTTCGGCCTCAATGTGTGAAACTTCAAATTATCTCGATACTGTTGAAGCTCAGCAAACCATCTATGTTTATACAACTTATTCTCATCCAACGACAGTTTCAGGTAAAATACTTAAAGGGTCTTATTTCAGATTTAATACTCCAAAATCATTGCAGCTAACGGTTCGTACTTGTTCTGTTGGAACAGAAATAAATAATGTTATTGCCATTTTCAAATCTTGTAGCACCAAAAAAGAGAGTGATGGGGATTACGTTTCAGTTCCAGATGTTATGGTTGCCGGAACTAATTCTAGCCAAAAGGCATGTGGAACTTATGGGGCTGAATTGTCGTACCAAACACACCCAGATACAAACTATTATTTATTTATTGCTTCGCTTGAGCACGGATACGATGGAATGATCGAAGCTGAAGTTATTCTTGAAGAGAAATCGCATAGCCCAAATTCGCATGAAAGTGAAGGTGATGACGAAGATGATAACAATAACAAAGAAGACGAAGACAATGGTATTTCTGGCTGGGGTGTTTGGGGAATTATTTTCTATGGATTCTATTTTGTTATTATAACCATATCAGTTGTTGTAGTAATTATTTTCTATAAGAAAAAGAACTCCTCATCATCCACCTTCAGCAGTTTCTAAAGATATGAAATTGATTTTTCCATCAAAATTTTTTTTAACCAAAAAAAGTTTTTTGAATGTCTCATTAAAAAACATCGAAAAGAGATTAGCCAAAAAGGTATGTGACATTTTAAAGTGTCATTTTTAAACACTAGACAAACACAAACTTACAAATAAAAATTGTTTGAGATAAACTACTTCGAAGACTAATGACAGATAAAAAAGTATCAACAAAAACCACACAGTACGCAATACAGAATGGACTCTTGGGATTGCTTGTTAAAGAAGTCTTTGCGACAATTTCATTTCAAAAACCAACAAAAAGAAGATGTAAGTCCTTTAAATCAACACAACTTATTGTAAGAGAAGTCGAACTTGAAACCATTGGGACAATAGATGTTTACGCTTCAGTACAAGAAAAAAGTCAAGGAATGGGTCAATTAGATTTAATACTGCTGATTTTAAAACAGTGTAACTTCGTAATTACTTTTAAAGAAACAAGAAAAGAATCAAAATCTTCAAGAAATGTTGTTCTTCAAGTGAATTCTCTGAATGGAATGAATTATAAAGTTGATGATTTGATAGAATTAGGACAACTTCTAGAACTTAAAGTAAGAACATCAGATTCAGATCCCGTTTTTATTGATTATTCAACATTATTTTCAACAAACTAAGTCAATTTTTTTTGGAGATTTGAATTCAAAGAATCAAAGACTTTCAAAGAAAATGAATTTGGAAAAAAGAAAATATCAAAGAAAAATCTAATAGACAAGAAAAAGATTTTCTTCCTAAAAATAACCATTTCGTTATTTGGTAAAAATTAATTGAAATTAACAAATCCAAATTCATTTAATTTTCAGGAACTTCAATTTCACCGTTATTAATTTCGGCAATTACTTGTTTGGGTGATTTCTTATCAACTTGGCATCCACAGGAATTACACGTTCCAAGAATTTCTTTGACTGTTCCAGCGAATGTCTTGGAAAGAGATCTTGGTCTCATAGTTCTGGCAATTTCATAAACGTCGTCCATTGAAACTGATCCAGAGTGAACAGTTGGAACTCCCTTATTCTTCTTTCTATCCTTTGGTGGTTCTTTAAGGGCTTTAAGGACAAGGGCAGAAGCTGATGGAATAACTTCATAAGTAGCAACTCTGTTTTGAACAGTGATTTTAACAGTAACTCTTAATCCTTTCCACGCAAGGGTGGCTTTGGCAAGATCGTCAGCCGTTTTCTTTGGGTTCAATCCAAGTGGACCAACTTTTGGACCAAGTGAAGCACCGGCAGCGGCATCTCCAGCAACGACTTTGACAACGACTATAATGTTAATTATTTTTGTTTGGAAAGATATTTATCGACCAAGTATTGTTGTTGAACTAATATTAAAAAGGCAATATTAATTTAACAACGTATGGATGACAAACGCTCTTTCGTTTCATTTGGATTTGGCTTGGGTGGCATATTTAGTTTTGAAAATAAACAGATGAGCAGTTTTTATACCTTTTTTATGAGGGTTTGAGGTATAATTATTTTATAATAAAATTGTAATATAAAAAAAGAATGAGAAGGGATGGTAAATATATTACAGTTGGGCAAAACGAGCCTAAGCACGAAAACAGACTTAAGCAAAAATTTTTTTTAATTAATTATAGTAAAAAAAGTTAAAATTGTTTCAAAACGAAATTAAAAAGAGAAGGGGATTATGCAAAAAAAAATAGAAATTATTACTATAGTTGCCAAAGAAAAAAGTGTGTCTTGTTGGTTGTACAATAGTTTTTTGTATAGTTTTTTAATAATTAAAAAATTGCTTAGCCCAGTTTTATCGCATAAGATAATTTTCTTTAACTGTATAAACAAACTACAAACCGAAATAGTGAAAAAGAAATAATAAAAATATAGTTCAGTAAAGAGCGACAAACAAAGCAATAACAATAACCATAACTATCGTCATTAAAACGGCATAAATAATCATTGCAACTGCCCATAATTTTTCCCTCCTATTACTGCTTCCAATGTTCATTATTCCATAAAACCCAATACATGGAAGTATTAATGTAAAATAAAATACCTTTCGATTTAATGGAAATTCATTTACATCTTCGAAATCGTCGTCATTTTGAGCGTAATTTACTTTTCCAGAAGTCAATTTAGTTGTTTGTTTCATTTGAGTAGTTTTATTAGAGATAGAAGCGAAAGTTTGTTTACTACTCATATTTAGATTAATACTAGCATTTGCTCTCGAATTACTTCTCGTATATGACTGAAAAGTTTGTCTGGCAGATTTTGATGATGTACTTGAACTCATTTTAGTTATTTTTAAATAGGTCCAGTTTCTTCTTCTTATTTTTTTAAAATATTTTTTGTTTTCAGTCAATCCAGCCATTGCCCCATTTTATTTACAAGTTACTGCTTTTACCAATTGAAAAATTGCCGTTCAACTATTTATCACTGCAATTTTTAAAGAAGAACCGAAAGTGTATATATGAATTACTTGTTTCTTTGAACAGCAAATAGGAATAACGCAATGAAGATATTGAAACAAGAAGACAAAAAAGAAAATACTTAAAATAAGAAAAAGTAAACTCTATAATTAGAATTCTAAAAATCAAAATCTTTGAAAATTGTTTCATATTTTAGTTCTTTTTTTAATAGTTTTTACTTAGTTAAATTATTATTCTGGAACTGAAAAATGTTTCTTAAAAAATCATATTTTATTTGCAGGATGAAAGCACTCTTTTTAGTTGTGTTTCTTGTATTTGCTTTAGCAGAAGAAAGTAACATCGAAAATGCTTTTGACATCGACTTCAGTGAGTTGGATAACGTTGAGTTGTTCGATGAAGAAAATAATGATGATGAATTAGACGAATTCGAATTGGAAGAGGATGAAGAAGAAGATGAAGAAGAGGATGATGACGAATTCGAATTGGAAGAAGATGAAGAAGATGAAGATGAGGATGACGATGACGATGAAGAAGATGAAGAAGAAGAAGATGATGATGATGATGAAGAAGAAGAAGATGAAGAAGATGAAGAAGATGAAGAAGATGAAGAAGATGAAGAAGAAGAAGATGATGATGATGATGAAGAAGAAGAAGATGAAGAAGATGAAGAAGATGAAGAAGATGAAGAAGATGATGATGATGAAGAAGATGAAGAAGATGATGAAGATGAGGATGACGAATTCGAATTGGAAGAAGATGACGATGAGGCAGCTGATGCTTTGTTTGCTGAATTTGATGATGAAGAACTTCTTGATGCTGAAGAAGATGATGACGATGACGATGATTTATTCCTCGAAGAAGATGATGACGATTTGGAAGAATCTGATTTTTACGACGAAGAAGAAGACGAAGAAGAAGAAGAAGAAGAAGAAGAATATGAATTAAAACAAGAATGGGCTGAGCAAGCAAAAGCTGAAGTTCACCCATTAGACAAAATCGAATCAGCCGAACGACTTCTTGCTGAACTTGCCAACCATCCATATCACGGTATATATGCCCCCGCTTAAATTGATTCATTTTTGACTTTTCTCTTGGCGACAGAAATTTAATTTTTCACAAAAAGAAGTAATGAATAAAAAACGAAATGATTTTTTTAAAAAATAAGTTTTGAACAATCCTATTGTAAGTTTGTGAGTCTCCAAGTTTTGTTTGTTCAAATCGCCACATGTAAATAATTTTCACCGAGCTGCATTGAAAAAGGAGTATTTTTATTACTTTTTTTAAAAAAAAATTTATAATGACTTATAACGAGTTAAATATCTATTTTTACTTGATGGTATTGAAAAATTTCAAATATCCAATTCAAGTGAATTAATTAAAAATAATTCATTGAAAGTGTTAATGTTAAGTAGTGTTTCTGAAATTGAATTTAAAGAAACAGAATTAAATATGGATGAAATGAAGGAATGAAAAAAGAAGAATGTTGTGAGTATTTTACTAATTTAAAAAGTTGGATATGATGAATTGTAGTGGCATTGAAATTGAAGAGAGAATGGAAGAAATTGAACATTAACAACTGTTATATAGTAAATGTTATTCGGTCAATGCTGATTCTGATAAATTAAATGAAGTTACATTTGATTCAAATGAAAATTGTAAAAAGAAAGTTAAAATTAACAATGAAAAACCAATAGCTATTTCAAATTACCAGGGGTGTTCCTTTCTGCGATTTGAAGAAAATTCACCTTTTGTGTAAAGTTGTCCTTTCAGAAGATTATTTTTCTAAAAATACTAACAAAAGAAACTGTTCATTCAAATTTAAATTGAAAAACATTCAAAAAAACTTTTTTTTTCCAAAAGACGAAGTTGATTTTCTACGTTTTCTATTAAGAGACGACTTCTGTTTTTTGATTTCACATGTGAGATTTTCGAGAAGCCGGATTCACAGAGCACAGTTGTTGAAAATGAATTGTTAAATAATATTTTCATTGTTTGTAAATCAATATTCTCTGAATGAAAGAAACTTTTTAACAATTCTTGACTGTCTTCACAGTTATCATTTTCCCCACACACAATTTCGGATATATTATATAACTCCAACTCACTTGTAGATATTTCTTTAAATTTGCCAAGCAGTTTAGAATTAACTGTTTTAATAACTTTTAAAACATCATTTCTAATATTTGTATTTTGTTTCTCAAAAATTGGTTTAACCCCTTCAAAAAATCTCATTTCATTTTCTTTGAGGTCAAATTTCTCCAAATTTATCATAAAAGTAATAATTTTCGAGAATGAGTTGATTTCATCATCCAAATTAGTTCTTTTACATTGCATTGCATCATTAATACTTGAAAAGAATATCAATAAATCAGTAACATAACAAAATTTTATTTTAAAACATAAATATTTCATTTTTTCTGTTATTAAGTGAAATTTTGCTTGAGTATTTTTGTCAAATCTCGTCTTGTATTTTGTAAAAAAATCAATAACACTAACATAATTTTCCATAATTCTGAGGTAAGTGTTACTTCTTGACAACCATCTAATATTACTATATTTGACTATCATATTTGATTCTTTGTTGTGTTTTTGTATATACTGTTTTAACCATGTAAACACTTGAGAACTTTTATAAACACATGTTAGAAGTGAATTTACTAACATCTCTATTTCTTCGACATTTATTTCTTTCGAAATTAGTTGTATTTTGTGAAGATAACAACCATGACATAAAAACACAATTTTTTCTTTTTTTGCCCATTGTACAAACAATTCTTGAAATTTTAACATTGTCAGACAGTTGTCAGTTGTTATACTATTAATTTTTTTCATATCAAGACCAAGTTGATTTAATTTGTTTTGCAACATAACAAAAGTGTTTTCTGCTGTATTACCTTGCTGCTTGTTGTGAATAAGTCCGACAAACCTAGTATGAGAACAAAACCCAAAGCATATTCTTGCGTAAATTATTATTATGGACTCCTTTCTATTGAGGCAACTCTCATCTATTTGTAAGGCAACAGTAACGCTTTCATTCCACATTCTATTTAAGTTGCCTATTTCTTTCTTACAAATTTTATTTGTTCTTTCTGTTAATGACTTCCTTCCAAATCTCATTTTCTTCATAACCTTGTAACATTTTTTATCCATTATTTCATTTCCAAAACACTCTTTTACGATGAATTGAAGACACTCTCCGAAATAGTCTCCGAATTTGAATGGGATACCCTTTGTAATGAGCAACTATATTACATTCAAATGAATATTTCTTAATAACATATTGTCTTTTATTTTGCGTGGTTTCAACGTTGCTGATTGCTTCATTACTTTTTGAATGCCTTTTCGTAATTTTTTTGTGATTCTTTTTCGTATTTTTTAAAAAATTCTTGTGGAATGAGTTTCCGCAATCAAAAGAAAAAAGGGTTAAAGACAATATTTTTAAGATTATTCAAGATCGAACATCCTGCAAATTACAATGGATGTTCAATTGAAATTGATTGCAAAGAAGTAATTAAACCAAATATCAAAATAGAATCATGTAATAATCTTTCATTCAAATGTTTTAAACCAATTGGAAGTTTAGAAATTATTAAATCAAGAAAAATGGTATTAGAAAATGAAATTCAATGTGATCCATTGTTTTTGGAACAATCTAACACAAAAGGAAATTATATCAAATCAAATGTATTAACCATGAATTCATTAAGTCATTATTCAAAAATTAATATGAATGAAGCAAAAGAAATAGTTATTGTCAATATGAATAATTATATTTTCAAGAAAAGATTTATTGATATCTGTTACACCAGTGGTTACTGGAATTGATAATGTACATCCTTGAAACTCAAATGGAGTTAAAATTAAATAATATCAATTGAAAGTAGATCTTCCACATTATTTAATTTATTTGTTGAGTTTCTCTTTGTTCTAAAAAGGTTTTGAATTTCCATTAATTTTCTTAATGACTCTTTACAAGAAACTGAATTGCCAATTAACAGTCATCCTTTGTTTTATCCTTCGGATAACAAATGATTTTCAATAAAAATGAATTATTTCAATAGCAATCCCACTGAAAAAGAACGTTTTCAAAGTTTTTATTTTTCAAATCTTCTGGTGTAATAAAGAAATTACAAACACCACAATCCCCCCACATTATAACATCTCTTCCATCAACTGACTCACTTTCAAGATGAAATAAAGTGACTGTGTAATCTTTCATTTTTTCACTGTACTCCCTTGGGTCTGTTTGTGTAAATGAAGCATATGCCCCCATATGGGTGGTTCTTGCATTTGAACTTTTTTCAGAACATGCCCCAAAAAGTTCATCTTCAACGCCATCTTCAAGTTCATATTTTGTGACATATTTTTTAATTAAAGCATTGAATCTAAAATCAGAAACATCCATAGTACATTCTCCTCGATTTCCAATAAATTTACACTCTCCACTTAGTAAATATGAATCATTTTCAATTTTTGGAGGTTGTTGTAATTTGGTTTCATCCCTTTCAATATTTTCAAAATAAACAACTTTATATCCATTTCTATTAAATTCATCTTGGAAATCCATACCCAAACAATCATCATTATCCACATAAAATTGAATAATTCCTTTTGATGGAAATTCTTCAATTCCTTCAAATTCTTCAAAATTGATTTGAGTCAAAAAAATCATTGGTTTCTCATCAACAGTTGGATATGCAAATCCTAATGGTAAATATGGTATTCCCCCTAACTTACTATTATATCTTGTTGTTGGTTCATCTTTTGTTTTCAGAAATATTGCTGGTTGAGCAGTGTTTGTAATAATTTCTTTTGCTATGGTGGTGATGTCTTTGTCTCCCATTCCTTTGTTTTATTTTTCAAGTTTTTTGAAGATCTCAAATTGTTTTTAATTCCTCAAATCTATATTTTCTTGTTTTTATTCGAAATAAAATTAATTGAAAGAACTAAAAAAGAATCTCATTAACGAAGAACAAACACTAATAAGTTGTCAATTAGACTCGTACTCAATGTTAATATGTTCAAAATATGTTAGCAGTATTTCTGATATGATTAATATCACATTAGTTAATTCCAAATTCAAAGATAATATTGATAAATTGCATTTTAATCAGTGCTAAAAAGTGTGAAGTGCTCTAACCCTCGCTTTTCCGATTTGAAACGAAAAAAGCACTAACCGCCCGTTATTTCAAACCCTAGCTTTTCCGGCCAAAGTTTCCCGTTTTTAGCACTGATTTTAATCCATTTCAAATTAATCAGAAATCAAGAAAGTATTTTAGTAATTTACAAACTCAATGGTTATTTAATATTAATGATGAAATATTCAAAGATGGCGATATTAGTGGTTATTATGTGTATTATGAAGTATCGTATCATGATTATTTAGAAATGAAAGACAAACATCAAAATATCAAATTTAGAAGAATTGTTTACACCAAAAATGATAGATTGAAATATGGAAATGAAATACCATTTGTTGTTAATATTTTAGATTGTCAGACTTTTCATAAATCAATTATTAAAGAAATCAAGATACCAGATTCAATAGTTGAAATCGGTGATAATTGTTTCGAAAATTGTCAATCATTAACATCAATTACAATATCATCAAGATTAACTAAGATTGGTGAAAAGGCATTTTCATATTGTTATCGATTAGAATCAATAACATTACCAAGTGTTTTAACTTCTTTAAATAAGCATTTATTTCAGAATTGCCGTAAATTAACAACAATGGAATATTCTCCTTTTATTGTTAGTTTGAATGATGGGTTGTTTAATAATGCAAATGGAATTTCAACAATAACAATACCAACTTCAATTACAAGAATTGGAGATGGTTGTTTTAGTAATTGTAAATTAACATCATTAACAATTCCAAGTAATGTTATTCATTTTGGAAAATAGTTGTTTAGTTATAATTCAGAATTGAAAGAAGTAGAAATACCAAATAATATCATGGAATTACCATATTCTATGTTTTGTAAGTGTTCAAATTTAACTAAAATCAACATACATTCATCAATAAATAAAGTTGGGGATCATTGTTTTCGAGAATGTGTTAAAATGAAAGAAATTGCTATTCTAATGAGTTGTGTTGAAATAGGAAGAGATGCATTTGAAGATTGTTCAACACTTTATCCAATAACTGGG
>NWBR01000043.1:0-14017 GCA_002914575.1 Entamoeba moshkovskii
TTTATAAAGAAATTGAATTTTAATTGAACCAATTTGAGTTTTAAAGAAATAAGCAAAGAAAAGAAGTCACAGTGGACCAATTTCAAATAAAGGAATCTACAAAATAAAAAGAACTTTATAATTCAAAGTAATGTCAACAAGTGAAGATGGAAGTAAAAAGAAAAGTGGATTATCAATTAATATGGCAACAGCAAAAAGGGAGGAATTAATTGATTTTATTCATGCGTGTTCTGAACGGATTCAAGCATCAAAAAAGAAAATAGTTGAATTACAAGTCGAAACCAAAACACAAACTGAAGAAAGGGAATTGGCTGAATTACGGGCGAATGTTTGTTGTGATTTGAAAGAATAAAAAATAAATAAATAATAAAGGATTTGGAAAGGAAAATCGAAGCGATTAGAAAAGTACATGAAGAACAAATTGAAGAATTAACAAATAAATTAGAAGGTTTGGTTTAATTGAAATATAAAAGAAAGTTATACTAAAATGAAAAGAAATAAAAGAAAGACTTGAAGAAGAAAATCCTGATATTAAAGGAATAATCGAAATGTTAAATGGGGCAATGGATAAAGTAGAAGATGATGTTGATGAAAAAGAAGAAGAAATAGTAAAGAATATGAGAGGTGAAGAAACGAAAAGATTACTTGAAGCGAATGATATGAAATGGAAGACCGAAATGATAGATTTCAAAGAAACACTTTTAATTCAACATAAAAAGGAAATAGAAACCATGCAAAGTCAATATGAAGAAGAAAGGAAAGAGATTGAGAGTAAATTGAAGAATGAACAAAAAGAAAAAGAAAGAGTCCAGTTTGATTTTAAAAATATCAATCAATTGTTTAATGAATATAAAACGAGAACAAACAAAACATTTGAAAGTGGAAAGGATTTTAGAAAACAACACGAGAATTGCGATGCGGAAATATTCAAATTAAAAGCTGAAATAGAAAAATTGAAATACGAGAATTCAAGATTAAAAGATGACTTTGAGCAAGTCAAGAAATAATTATCTTTTAATTCACTTTTATTTTAAAGTTGAAAAGAATGATTTTTAAAAGAAAAGAGAATAATAAATTTAATAGAATTCCTTTTAATAAAATTATAAAACCCTAAATGTAATTTTCAAGTTTGAATTAAAAATATCGAATTTCATTAGTGTGTAAATGGACGAAGAAATTGGTAAGAAAAGTAAATCAAGTGGTGGGTTTCAAAGTATGGGATTGAATAAACAAACTCTATTGGGCGTGTTAAAGAAAGGGTATAGAGTTCCCACTCCAATTCAAAGAAAAGCAATTCCTGCAATACTAAGAGGAAATGATATTATCGCAATGGCAAGAACTGGTTCTGGTAAAACCGCCGCCTATTTGGTCCCCATTATTAATCGATTGGAAAGACATTCGGCTGATGGTGTTCGTTCATTGATTATTTGCCCAACAAGAGAATTGGCTTTACAAACAATTAAAGTATTCAATGAATTAGGAAAATTAACGAATTTAAAAGCATCGCTTATCATTGGAGGAAGTAAATTGAGTGACCAATTCGATAATTTAAATAGTGGACCTGATATTATTGTCGCAACCCCAGGAAGGTTAACATTTATTTTGGAAGGGGCAAATGTATCATTAAATAGAATTGAAGTCGTATGTTTTGATGAAGCAGATTTAATGTTTGAAAGTGGATTTAGCGAGCAAGTTTCAGACATAATGCGAATGTTACCATTAACAAGACAAATATTATTATTTTCGGCAACACTACCAAAGAATTTGGCAGAGTTTTTAAAGAGTACATTAAAGCAACCAGAGATTATAAGGTTAGATACTGAGGAAAGGTTATCACCTGATTTGGATAATTATTTTTATCACGTCAAGGAACATGAAAAAGAAGGTCATTTATTGTATTTATTAGTTAATGCCATTGATAATAATGAACAAAGCGTTGTTTTTTGTGCGACAAGACATGAAGTCGAATATTTGAATGAAATATTGAAAATATATCAAATCGAATGTTCAATGCTATTTGGTAAAGCTGATCAACAAGAACGTGAAATTAATTTAAAGAGATTTAGAAAACAAGAAACTCATGTTTTGTTGGTTACTGATGTTGCGGCAAGAGGAGTAGATATACCTGAATTAGATAATGTAATCAATTATGATTTTCCACCAACAGCAAAGTTATATATCCATAGATGTGGAAGAGTCGCAAGAGCAGGAAGAATTGGAAAATGTTATAATTTAATTCAAACAGACGAAGTTGGATATTTAATGGATTTACAAGTGTTTGCATTAGAAAATAAAGAAATTGAATTTGGGGTAATTCCAAGGGTATTTATTGATCCATATATTCATCAAATAGACCAAAGAATCAAAGGTAATTATGATTTGCAATTTATTAAGAAAGGAAGTGATAATTCTTTATCGATGTATAAAAAAAGTAAACCAGTTGCAAGTGGTGATGGTATTAATAAAGCCAAATCATTTGATATTGATCAAATTCACCCTCAATATAAGAATGAAAATAGCAAAGATGAAGTTTTGAAAGATGAATGGCTCAAAGGAATCAAGAGCTATCGACCAAAAGCCACTGTTTTTGAAATTGATTCAAGTAAACTCACCACTCAACAAGTTTTGGCAGCAACAAAACTTTCTCATTCAACTCGTATCATAAATGCTATCCGAAGAAATAAAGAAGAAAAGGAAAAGGAGATGAAAGAAAAACTCGAAAGAGAATTGAAAGGGGATGCCATGGAAGAAGAAACAAAACCAGTTGGATACATCTCGTCCATTCCAAAAAAGAAATCAATATTTGATAATAGTTCGGATAGAATTATGTATTCAACAAGAAATCCACTTGACTTTACAGTAGAAATAGCCGCAGACGAAGAAGAAGAACTCAAAGAGCAATCAAGACAAAAGGTGTGGGACCGAAAGAAAAAGAAATTTATCTTTGCAACTGGTGGATTAGACCAACACCGAAGAGAAGTAAAAAAGAAATTGGAAGAAAAACAAAAGGTTAAAGAACAATTCGCCCAATGGAAGAGAGTTCAAGACAAAAAAGAATCAAAAGAAAAAGGTGCCAAATTAAATACCTCTGTTAAAACTAAAGAACAAGTCTTAAAGAAAAAGATGATGAAAATCAGACATGAAGACCAAAAGAAGGCTGCCGATATTAGAAAGAAGAAAAATGAAAAGAGGTATGGAAAAAAGAAATAATTGATTGATTTGATTTGTTAGAAATTGTAGCGTCATTCTTTTTTTAGTTCATTTAAAAGATTCAGGGTTGGAGTTTGAAATCATTTCATTCATTTTTGTTACATGAGTATCCAACAAATAATTGCGGAAAAAAACCAAATGAGTATGAAAGAAATGATGCATTTTTTAACAACCGGTTATTACAAAAGGAAATGGACTGAAATTCCCACTGCAAAAGAAATTGATGATTTTGATGTGCTTGTGCCAAATCCACAAATGCAGTTTTCTTTCCCTCTATATGACTATCAAAAACAAGCCGTTGTTCATATTGAAAAAGATCAACACGTTATGGTTGTTGCTCCAACTGCTTCAGGTAAAACATTAGTTGCCGAATATGCAATTGCAAAAGCATTAAACCAACAAAAAAAAGCGTTTTATATTTCTCCATTAAAGGCGTTGTCGAATCAAAAGTTTCATGACTTTTCATTTAATTTTAATAAACATTCAGTTGGAATTAAAACTGGGGATATTAATTATTATGACAAGAGTGATGATATTGTTATTATGACTGCTGAGGTGCTTAGAGGACGAATGAGTATGTCACTTGATTGTTTAAAAGATGTAGAATGGTTAGTCGTAGATGAAGCACAGTATTTTTCCGATGAAGAAAGAGGGATTGTGTGGGAAGATATTTTTATGGATTTACCACAACACGTCAAAGTTGTGATGTTAACAGCCTCAACTGCCAATATCAAAGAATTTGTGGAATGGTTTGGAGAGAAGAAACAAAGAACTATTGCTTTTATTCAATGGGAAAAAAGGCCAATTGAATTAAAACATTACATATACTCAGTTGATTTAGTTGCAAAGGAAAACAAAACGATAGAAGACAAAGAATTTCAATGTTCAATTCAAGAAATTGATGTTGGACAATTAACAAAAGAAAAACCTCCAGTTCCTTCAAAGAAACAGGAAAACTTCAAACCAAGAGTTAATATCAAAAAAGTTCCTCATAAAAGTGAAGATAATGAGAATCCCAAAGAAAGGATTATCCGAAAAAAGAATAGGGATCAACGAAAAGCAAAGAAATTGGAAGCCAGAAAAAATCAAAAAAGTAAGAAATCAAAAAACTCTGGGGAACCTGGATCTGATTGTGTTCAATATTTTGTTGAATTATTATTGACAACTGATAAATGTCCATGTGTTGTATTTGTGCCAACTAAAAAAAATGTAATGGGATATGCTGAAGCGGTTGCCAATTATGTGAAATCGAAAGGACTAATTAAAGTAGATGAAGAATCAATTAAAAAAATTGATTCGTTATTTGATAAAATGACTGAAAAATTATCTGAAGAAGAAAAAAACATTCCTGATTTAATTTGTGTTAGGGAATGGTTGAAATGTGGAATAGGAGCGCACAATGCTGGATTGTTACCTCTAACAAAAGAAATAGTTGAAATTTGTTTTATGGAAAGAATTATTCATGTTCTTTTTGCAACTCAAACATTTTCTGTGGGAGTTAATACTCCAACAAGGAGTTGTGCGTTTGTTACGACAAAGAAATGGGATAGTAAACAAAACGCTTTTGTTTATTTTACAAATGATGAATATAAACAAATGAGTGGGAGGGCTGGAAGAAGAGGAATGGATGAAACAGGAAACGTAATATTTTTAAGTCACAAAGACTTTAAAACAGACCCAGGGAACTTAAGATTCATTTGGAAATCACCAAAAGACATTGAAAGTAAATTTTCTCTAAATGCCGACATTCTTTTAAAATGGTTTAGGCATGGCAGAAAACATTTAGAAGAAAAAGTAATGGAATCATTCAATTCATTTGATTATTATAAACTTGACAGAAAAAGAAAAGTTGCATTGGAATACAAAAAAAAAATCGAAGGGAAATGTACAAACGAGAATTGTAACCATGAAGAATTTGATAAATTAGTTAGGCAATGCGATAATTTTGGATCTAAGTTATTTGAGTTATATATTAAGAGTAATGGGGATAAGGCAGAAAGATTCGATGAAAAGGGGAGAGTAATTAAATTTAAGATGATGAATAAAAGTTATATTGGGTTTATCATGGAAAGGAAAGATGACAAGTTGATTGTTGTTTATTCGAAAAATGAAAAAGAATTTGAACTCACAGAGATTAAAAATGAAAATATTGTCATTTGCTTTAATACAATATTCAACAGGGAAGGAAACAATCGGTATGAAATGAAAGATTATAGTGATAAAAAACATAGCAACCCGATCACCCAAAAATTAAAAAATATAAACGAATTTAAAGAGAAAGTATTTAATCCATATAAATCAAAGAAAGCAGGAAAACAGCTATTTGTCGAAATTAATAGCTTGATCGAACAAAGAAAAGTATTAACAGAACAAATTGAAAAATTGCCTGCGTGTAATTGTCCATTCAGAATCATGGAAACAAAGATATTAACGAAAGAAGAAGAAGAGTTCTTAAAAAAAATCAATGAGGTGTTGGGAGAAGATCCTGAGCTTGAAATAGAAAAAAATAAAACACGCGTTGCCGTCAATCAAACTCTTTCTTTATTTGAGGCCCTCGGTTTTAGTGATGGGGATAAATTAACCCCGAAAGGCGAATGTGCTGCCATTTCTAATATGATTGATAGGTTAATAACTACAAATATTATTTATAATGGGGAATTAGACACGTTAAGTGATGGTGAAATTATTGCATTGTTTGCTGTGTTTGTTGACGAAAGTAAACCACAGGATGGCGATACTGCAACATCCAAAAAAATAAGAGCGATTGTCGAAAAGGAATTAGAATTAATTGATGATTGCGAAAAAAGCGTAGGAATTGAAGAGGATTTGAGAACAAAAACCAGAGTCAAAATTGGATATGGGTTGATCAATGGAATGGTGCTACTTGGGAATGATAATTACAGTATAGCCGAGGTCATTCATAAATGTCGTGGGAAAAAAGAAAGAATCGAAGTTGTTTCGGGAAAGGTAGTTCATTGCATCAAAAGGGTCAGAGAAGTACTTGGGGATGTTGTGGTTATGGCGAATTTCATGCGAAATGAAAGATTAACAATAAGGCTATCGAATATTCGTCTCATGTTAGAATCCCCGTTGATTTTACTAAACAGTATATATTGTGAAATGGATTTGGTTGGGGCGCTTGGGGCAAAACCAATAACATTAACACCCAGTGTGGGGGATGGCACGAAATAAATTTAAATCATCTTTGGAACAACAAAGTGCAGTTTTGTTATGATTTTTTTCGTTTTCACAAAAATGTCGGTTTAAAAATAAAAAGTGGTTTTATAAAACAAAAAAAAAACACAAATCTTGGCGAAACGAGTTTTGTTCTTTTTCACAACTGAGGTTTGCCATTTCGTTTTCACACACACAGTTTGTGAAAGTGAAAAGAAGACTGTCGATTTTTAAAATAGTTGGACACAAATTGGTGAAGAATAAACGATGTTGCCAAGAACTACGAGAAGGAGAGAAGAAAATGGAATGACGGGGTAGTTAAAAGAAAATTCTTGTTATCCTATTTTTGTTTGTGGTGTTGGAAATTGATTGATTTAAGAAGTTGTTGAAAAAAAGTGTAATTTAACTCAAGAAAAAAAAAGATTGTGAGGATTTTTGAAAAGAAATGAATTTGTTCGAAAATAAACACGGCTATGAAAAGAACTGAATAATCATTACACATACTTCATGGATCATTTCGCTACGATCACATTTGTTGGCCAAATGAATGTGGGCAAAACAGCCCTTATTCAACGGTTCATTAACAATAAACCGGTTATCCAATACCGTCCAACCATTGAGGACGTCTTTAACAAAACTATCAGTGTTAGGGATGACATCTATCACTTCCGCATTATTGATACGTCTGGCGACAATCAGTTTAACGTATTGAAAGAAGAGCATTACATCGAAAGTGATTTTATTGTTTACGTTTATTCAGTCAACGACCGAGGCTCATTTCTTCAGTGCGAACAAGAACTAAGACAAATCTTGTCCACAGTTCTAAAAAGCGGAAGAGATACAATTCCCTCAATTATCATCGTGGGAAACAAATGCGATTTAAAGAAGCAAAGAAAGGTATCTGCCCTGGAAGCCCAAAATTTGGTCTCCCTGATCGAAACTATTTGCCCGTGTGCATTTTTCGAAACATCGGCCGTGTATGACGTACAGGTCCGTGATTTGTTTAATATTTTCATTACTGGAGTTCCCGAAATGACGGTAAAGAAAATTAATCAGGGAATCAGTATTGTAAATCAAAATGTTTCATTGTTGCAATTAAGTGCATTGTAGTAACTTCGAAGTGTGTTTGGTTGATTTTTTCATTGTAAAACTTCTAATAATTCGAACTAAAAATAACATTGAAAAAAATTTATTTAATTTTGAAGTTAATGCCACTTGAGGCCTTTACAAACGGTGTAATTGGTCGATATAACTTATTTCGGTGGCGACATTGCAGTTATTGTTGGCTGATGCAATCCTCATATATCCATTTTCTCCCCAAGTAGTGCCCCATGAATTTTTTAAAATGAAATAGTTCGTGTTATTTTCAACACCATACCCAATGATGGCTATGGCGTGATTCAATATTTCCTTGTGGCATTTGGGTTCGGAGTAAATACCTTCTTTGTATAATTGGAATGAAGGATGTCCGCAATCAATGACGGTTCCTACAGCCCCATATTTGAAGACCAATTCTCGTACGATTTGGTCGTTGCCATCGGGATAGCAAACTTTGTGCGAATCCACCCGAACAACTTTCGGTATTGGTTTGCAATAATTATCTTTTGCGTGATAGGCAAAGTCATATCCACTACCAATTCCTTTTTCTTTAATGTAGTCCAAAGCTCCTTGAACTGATCCCCCAATACATCCAAAACAATCATAATCCCAAGTACAAGCAACCAATTCGGCCGATGACAATTTAAAACCAGCGCCTTTTAAATCACGATATTTCAATAATGCCGCAGTTTCAGTTATTGCATTGACAGCAAACGCATAGCACGATTGGCACATCCTTTGATCTTCAACGGGGGTGACATAAGAAACTCCATTAAAATTTCTGTAGTCAATAGCGTTTGGTATATCCGAGCGTTGGGTTCGATCCAACGATTTTTCAAATGAAGTACTTCTCTTAATTGGCTTGAGGAAACTTTGGTATTCCTCAAAAGTCATAGAAGCAAAAGGACCTTCAATTGATGTTTTGAAGTTGTTCTGGTTGGAATTGATAAGGGAACTAACCTTTTCGTTGTCAATAAAGATCGCATGCCTTCGGAGTTTTTCTGAAGGAGAAAAGAAGGAACCGTGGCCTTTCGTCCATTCCTCAAAAGACAAAGCACAAGTGATCGAATAAAAAAATGGCAAAAGGGTGATTATCATTTTGAGAAAATAACAAATGGTTATGAAGTTTTTTCAAAAAACTTCATTTTTCATGTTCTAAAATTGAGGAGAGATTCAGGGTATGGTTTATTTTAAAAAAAGAATGGTAAATATGAATTCTAAAATGAAAGTAAATAAACTTTTGTTGGGTCAGTTTCTTGGGCATTGTTTTGACTAAAATCGATGGCACGTTTTTGTACAACCAGTTTCGTTATTATAAAAACTACTGCAATAACAAAAAGAGCAACAATAAAAGTTGATACAACGATTAATACAGAAATAAAAGGCAAAGACAATTCACAATCCTAGGGTATGAGAAGATTTGATTGGGAAATGAAAAGGATGTTTAGGAAATATTTTATTTTGAATAGAAACAAACAGTGTAGTTCGAATTTGGTGTTTGAATAAAGGTTAAACATTGGTGTGGCTCATTTTCTGAACAGTAAGTATTTTCTAAATCCGCACAGTTATAACGAATTCCGTGTTTACAGTAATGCCCATCACCACATGGCAGGCATTCACCAGAATCATAATATTCATTTTCCGAACAAATGCTTTCAACACAATCATGTGGATGTTCCTCATCACAGAAATGATAGCAAGTGTTGTTATATGGAGCTTCATTTTCTCCACATTCTTTGCATTTCGTTCCATTTTCAATGCTTATCGCGTTTCTGCCGCAGAACTGACAAGGCAATACTTTGTCTTCATAGCCAACAAAAATACTTCTCGGGGGACATCGTTCACAACTTGAGTGATGTTTATCGGAAATAAAAGGTGCCTCACACTTTGAACATTTTGGCTGCCCATAATCGGTTGTGTAATAACCATCTTGGCATTGCAAACATTTTAGTGATCCTTCTGATGAATAAGTTCCGGGCATACATTGTAAACACGGTGAATTCTCGGTTGAATAATATCCTGCAGCGCAATTGACGCAACCATCTTTTTTATTGTTGGGTTGTTTTCCTGCAGTACATGAAACACATTTATTTTGTGAATCATCAAAATATTCATTATCAAAACACTGTTCTTTAATTTCCTGAGACTTGACAATTAAAACTATAAAAAACAGGATGGATGGGCGCGTAAATCGTTTCATTTCGAGTTGATTTTTTAAGTTTTTTATCCAAAAAGAAAATTTGCTTTTGAAAATAAAATGAATTAATTTTTGACAAATACCCAATCAAAATCAAATCGGTCTGGCAAATTTTTATGGACAACATCCGCAAATACACTTTCACTCCAACAAAACGGTTCTTGATCATTATGACTTGGAGCTCCATAAATCCAAGCATCAACTCCCATTCTTTTTGAACCAACTTTACAATCAACAGCACCAAAAGGAGAGGGTCTATTTTCGTCTAAGTCATAACGAGCGGCAATGGTGGCGCCCGGTTTACCTTCAGTCAAAGGGTCAGTTTTAAATTTATTTAACAACATAAATCTTTTAATATCATCAATACTATTTAAATGTTTTCCTTCTCTATCAAATATTCTTCTTCGGGGGGATCTTGTATATGAATATCTATCTCCATATTCCTTTTCTTTTAAAGTATATCCCGAGATATCTCTAATTTCTTTGATGTATGGACTATTATATGATCCCCAATATCCCTGTTTAATTAAAATGGGAGTGACGTCTCTTATTTCTATCCTCCCAGGAATTTGTTCGGCAATCATTAATAATTCTTTACTTTGAGGTGTTTTATCAATATTAAACCTCTTCAAATCAGTGACGATCCATTGATTATTATAAGTGCCACTATTGTAAAATTTAAATTTCTCTAATAATTGACGGGGAGTTGAAGAATAATACATCGAACCCATAATTCTTTGCCAAGAAAGAACTGATTGATGCGTTAAATGACGTTTAAATAATTTGTTATTAAATATTGAGTTTGTTGTTTCCATAACACTGAAGTGATTTTGGTTTGATTTAAGAATATAAAAGTCATCTTTTGAATGAAGATATCCGGGTGATGAAACAAAGGTAATTGGAAGTGCGTTTTTAGTATAAGCCAAACTATATTTTTTAAAGGTTCTCATCATTGCGTAATATGGTCTCCAAGTGTTATGAGAGAAAACGATGTCTTGATTATTTGGCAATATTCTAACAACCGCGGTGCATTCATGGAAAATTTCATGTTGGTTCATCTTTTCCATATTAATAGTTGAATATTTTGGTAATTGATCATTTTTAACCAATTTGTTTAATGTTCCCAAATCCCCACCTGCGTTAACATAGTATAATTCTAATACTGTTAATTTTTTGTTATTGTCACAATGTCGGTTATATCCTGATAATAATCCTCTAAATTGCTTGAAAAGTAAATTTTGTTCTTTCCAATATTCAGTTTTATTAGTTTTACATTGTTCAGTCCACCATAAGTATTGTTTTGCCATAAAATTTGAGAGTGATTTGGGTGGTCCATATTTTCCATATTCATTGATCCGATAATTATTCCAGAAGTCATAAATTAAATGTTTAGTTAAATATCCTTCCAAAAACCCCGCCGCAAATGCTTGCTTTTCTGGGGAATATTTTCTAATTGTTTCAATTTTCAAAAATCCCCACCCCTTAGTTAAATGAGTGTCCTCATATGATCCAAATGCAATGGCATCATCAGTCTTTCCTTTTTGAATCATCCAGTGGTTTCGATGAACGCAACTGTATATTTCCTCTCCATTGACAAAGAAACAAAGCGTTGCAACAATTAAACACAACATGGCTAAGACAGTTCCAATTTTTTAAAGTTCATTTCATCCTTCGAAAACATGTGAACACTTTGTTTCGAATTGCAAAGCAACAATTCTCATTTATTTTTGGTGATGCAAACTATTTTTAAATGTTTCACATTTCGTACAAAAAATGGTTTTTATAACATTATATTAAACTAACTAAAAATTTGATATTTAAAGTAACGCCTAGGTGAATGCAGAAATTATTGGTGCTAACACTACGATGAGAATGACAATAATAATGATGGCGGCAATAACCCCAATGATTATCCATAACTTCCATTTTCTCCAACACATCGCTTTTTTCATTTGGTGGGATTGTTTTTTGAACAGATCGGCCTTATCAACCATTTCATTTGTTTTTTCCTCCAAATCCTCGGCCTGTTCCAAGTTACTTGTCATTTTATCGATGTTCTAATCGTTAGGTATTGGCGATTCCAAATAAAACAAACGTTTGACATTATGTTTTGGGTTTCCTTCACATCACTGTAAATCGCTTTAATTTTCTCGTTTTCTGGCTCACGTTCCAAAAGGGCTTGTTTCTCTGCTTTTTTCTCTTTGATAAGTTCTGATGTTTTTTTTCTTTTGGCATTGGCGAATTTTGGTTTGCCACTGTGGAGTTAGTAACGAAATTGAAAGACAAAACAGAACGAACCTCATCCAATCAAATAAGGAGTTAAAAGTTCTTGAAAAATGTTAGGTCTACCAATCCTTCACACATCCTATTTTTAGGGTTGAATAAAAATAGAACACCCTTTTATTTTTGTCATTTCTTTTTGAAAAATTCAACTTTTGTTCATTCAAAAAAATTTGCATAACAAAATTTGTTAGTTAATTATTTTTGCTATAAATGACACATTATGCCGTTTTTAGGGAATCACAATTGTGCAACCCAAGACGATCAAAGTGAAATTCACTCAGGGGGCCCACAACCAAATGAATTTAAAAAGTACACGATTAGATATCGGCTGTCAGTTGTTTGTAAACGTCAAATTTCCATCCCCATAAAGCTTTTCCAATTGTTACAAATTCTTTCTTTTCGTCAACATTCCAATTATTTGTGTATCTATCAAGATTAGTTATGTGAATTGCTTTTTATTTTAAACAAACGCTTGAATAAAAGAAAGAGCATGGGATGGTAATGTTTCCCAAGGGTCTTCAAAATTTGGGAAGGAATCATGTTCTTTTGTATAACTGGTTAAAAATGAAACTAATGAAGCAACTTCTGCTGGATTCCAATTCGAAGTTATTCCGATAACAAATGCCCGAAACATTACTTCATCAGTTCTCATTCTCCAACAGTCCATTGCGTCTAATATTGTTCTTATGACTTCACTGAACGAAATGTCATTTCCTTCGATTACATGATTATAAATACAAGCCAACCGAATTCCGGCTTGTGTATTTCTTCCCAAAACCATTACAACATCATCGTTTGTCTCACTTTCACCCCCAAACGCAGTTAAAGTTGCTCCTTGGGTTCCTCCCAATATCACATTCATGTCAGAAAGGATTTTGTACATTTTCCCTCGTTCAGTTTTCATTATTGATTGTCTTCTTTGCATTTTATCTTTCTTTTGAATATCCTCTAAACGAACCAAATTTCTGCAAAAATGAATCCAAACAAAATTGGCAATTTCTTCATCAGGCCAAGTTGAAACACATTCATTTAATATATTATAAAAGTATCTTTGACATGTCTCTCTTCCTAAACCTTCCATTAGTTTTTTTAATTCCACTTTGGGTACTTGTCGTTCATTTAAATGTTTAATGACATTTATTTCGTTCTTAATTTCGGGCCATGATTTTCCATTGAAAGGTTCTACAACTTTTTCTTCTTCAATTTGTTCTTGGGCTTTCTTTAAAGTTTTAATATGATTGTTAATGGCGTCAATCCAAGAAGCCCCCATGTCGGGGGTGTCGGCAATGATGTCTTGGGTTCGATGAACACTACTAATAGTAATATTGGTATAACTATCATCCCCCTTTTTAACTTCTGCGTATGATTTAGAATCCAACTCAATTACACCTTTTGGGGTTGAAGTTGGGTTTGCGCTTGAAAAATAATAAATATATTCATTTTTAATAATAAAATATCGTTTTTTCCAAGAATGTACTTCAAATCCTCTCTTTTTCAGCCAACCTTCTCTTACTCCTGGTTGTAACTGTTTTAACTGAATTTTTTTGAAATTAATGAAATTGGGATGGTTGCTCATCGATCCTTTTATTGTGTTTTTAATAGTTCTTTCTATTCAAAAACTAATCAAAACCATTTCTTATCGATTTTCACTTAAATACTCACTTCCAACTACTTCCACAAAAAAAAGCGAAAAATAACACCGAACGAAATTAATCTGTTCCTTTTTTATGATAATACTTTTTTTGGTTTTCGATTTTTTTTTAGATCCAGAGTTTCCTCATGAAAAATTATTTTTTCTTTTTTTGACAACCCATCAAGCAAAATGTAGTTTTGAAAATTAAACAACGATCAATATTAAAAATAAATTGAATTAAGGATTAAACAGAATTACACAGTTTTAACAACGCATTTCTATCAGCACCTGAGAATCGAGTGATTTCTTTTTGATTTTGAATAAATAAGAAAGTTGGCATTGATCTTACTTTCAATTTCAAACATAATTCTTCTGCAATATCAACATTTACTTTTGCAAATTTAATATTAGTGTATTTTGTT
>NWBR01000044.1:11289-22004 GCA_002914575.1 Entamoeba moshkovskii
TAAAAATGAAAGAGTTCAATTAAAATTTATCAACTGGAATAAAATACTTTTATTTATTTCTTATTACGAAGTAATTGAGCACCAGCAATGCCTGGAGTTGTCATTTCATCTGGTCTTAAAATGATATTCAATTGTTCTTCAGTCAAAACACCTTTTTCGAGGATAATTTCTCTGACTGGTCTACCAGTGGCAATGGCTTCTTTTGCAGTGGCAGAAGCAACTTCATAACCAACGTGAGGATTAAGGGCAGTGATGGTTCCAACAGAGTTATCAACGAACCATTGCATTCTTTCTTTGTAGGCAATGAGATCTTCAACAAGGTTTGTTCTGAAAGTAAAGAATGCGTTCTTCATAATTTCAAGTGAACCCAAAATGTCATGGAACATTACTGGTTCCATAACATTAAGTTCAAATTGACCAGCAGCAGCAGCCCACATAACAGTGGTATTATTTCCAATGACTTGGAAACAAGTTTGATTCATAACTTCGGCAATGACTGGATTTACTTTTCCTGGCATAATAGAACTTCCTGGTTGTCTTGGTGGTAATAAAATTTCACCTAAACCACATCTTGGTCCAGAATTCATTAATCTAAGATCATTAGCTACTTTACTCATACAACAAGCAACAATAGCAACAGCAGCATGAACCTCAAGATAACAATCTGAATTTTGTGTTCCATCAACAAGATCTGGAACATTTTGAACATTGGTATTGCTAATTTCAGCTAATTTACTGACGACAGCTTCAATGAATCTTGGCTCAGCATTAAGTCCAGTCCCAACGGCGGTAGCACCCATATTAATTCCTTCAAATGCAGCTTTAGATCTTTCTAATCTTTCCCATCCTCTCTTGATAATACAATTGTAAGCTCTAAGTTCTTGAGAGAATTTAATTGGGACAGCATCTTGAAGATGAGTCCTTCCCATTTTTAAATAATCATTGAATTCTTTAGCTTTCTTTTCGATAGCTTCATAACACAATTTCATTTCAGCAACTAATCTATCAATTTTCCATAAACCTGCAATGTGAAGAGCAGTTGGGAATGCATCATTTGTTGATTGTGACATATTGACATGGGTATTGGCAGAGATAATGTCTGGATGATATTTGGTTTGTCCCATAATTTCCAATGCTCTGTTTGCAATAACTTCATTGCAATTCATATTTAAAGATGTTCCAGCACCACCTTGAATTGGATCAACAATAACAGAATCATCGAATTTACCTTCGGCCATTTCCCTTGATGCTTTCATAATACAATCAGCCTTTTGTTTATCCAAAATACCATCGACATAATTGGCATATGCAGTTGCTTCTTTAACATAGCCAAACGCATGAATGAAATCTGGATCAACTCTTTGGTGGGTGATTGGGAAGTTTCTAGTGGCTCTGACAGTTTGTGCCCCATAATAAGCGTCTTTGGGAACTTGTACTTCCCCGAGGGAATCTTTTTCAAGTCTGTATTCCATTGATAGATGTAGTTATGATTGTTTCGAGATAAGATGATCTTTTTATATCGATGAAAGGGTTGACAAAAAGCTTTGGAAGGAGAGAAGAAAATTAAAGAATTTGTCGAAGACTTTTTTGATCGATCGAAGCTAAGAAGATTTCTTCTTCTTCAAAAAGAACATCAAGATTTTTTTGTGAAAACAATTCTTTTTGTTTCTTTTTTATTTTTGTTTTTTTTCGGACTTTTCATTTTTTTGTTTTTGTTTTTGGGTTCATTTTCGACTGATTCCGTAGGAAATATCACTAATAAATTGCCATTATTGTTCGTTTGGAAATGAACAAATGACGTACGATTGACGTGTGATACGATTTGATTTTTAATTGAAATTCAGGTGAACTAGTTTTTATGGGATTGAACTATTTAAAGAAAAAGTTCGAATGGAGTGTGTGTCTTCAGGTCGATATCTGTGTTACTAGCGATTAACAATGAATGCTTTAAAATGAATAGTGTTGAGAATGAGTTGTAGAATTGATTTTGGATAATGAATAGAATAGATATTGTTGCATAGATGAGATAAATGAACAAAGAAGACCAATACTTTATAAAAAAAACCGAAACCAATTATTTCGCAAAAAAATCATTTGATGAAGAAACTAAAATAAAGACAGGGATTGGAGACTTGATTGAAAGGATTTTTTGGTTTAAATGGTCAAAAAGAGATAAAATTCCTCACCAAAATTAAGGTTCCAATACATTCTTCGCATTCAATTCGAACTTTGTGCTTTGTTTGGAGGGTTTGATGTTATTTTAAAAGAACCAAAAGTGTCAAATAATGTCATTCAATGTGCTTTAATAACAAAATCAATAAATGTCATTACGACAAAGACTTGAATAAGATACTATTTACTTTTACACATTTTTATGACCAAGAAACAATAATTATACTTTCACCAAAGAAGTTATTAACAAATTCAATTGAAATAAATCGTGATAATTCTTTTGTCATTACGTAAAAATAAGAAATAAAATAAAGTAACATTAATATCATTTTCAAATTCAATTACAACCAAACATAGTCAATGAGCAATTAAACAATCAAATGGAATAATTAGTTTTTCAAATAATTTATTAAAACAATAATAAAAATAACTAATAATTTTAAACTATTCAATGAAATAAAAATCAATTCAATCGTTGTTTTACTTCGCTTAAAAATCTACTTTAAACTTTAATATACCTATTTCCAAGTACCAATTAATGTCTCGAATTTGATCTTTCTCTATTTGATCGTGATTCTCGCGATGTTGACGGAGTATTCATAAACCTTCTTCTTTCAAATGATTCATCTCGCGAAGACCTAAGAGAAGTCCTTAAATCAGTTGATTTTTCCACAACGTATGTTCCATCGCTATTAACAATAACTCCAGGTGGAATTCTGTCTCTCGTAATTGTACAAATTCCTTCTTCATCTTCAAATTTAAAATTTTTCATCCAATACTCTGTTCCCCAAACTACTTTGGGAATGATACGACTCCTTGTGTCCACCACTCTCCTTTGTAATACTTCTTTTAATCTTTCAGCATCACCTCGGGTTGGTGTGGCAATAAATGCAAAATGTTTCTCACTTTTCATTGAAACCCTTAATACTTGGGTGACTTCATTCGCATATTCCTTAATTCTGTATTCATTCCAATCACTTGGAAGTTGTGTTAACAGAATAACATTTGTCTTAATTCTGATAGTATTAACATCTGTGGGAACTTCACTTCTTCTTAAAATATCGATACAACTGTTAATTAGTTCGTCTCCAAAAGTTTTGTGTCTTTTCCAATGTTCCAGTAAAACACACGTTTTATTCTAATTATTAATTTATTTCATTTATTATTAAATTTTCAAAAATCAACAAACCCGTGTTATTTGCGGAGTATTGCATATTCTTCGTATAATTTCCGACAACTTACTTGTTAATCTTTTTTCAACGGTGATTGCATTTTCATCTGAAAGGTAACGAATTAATGAGTCAATAATATACAATCCCGAAAGTAAAAAACCAGGTGGGGCAGCATCCACAAACTGTTCTAATCGAGATATTAATTTGTCAATACAATTGGGAAACTGATAAACTAAATCTATCATATTTTCTAACGCTTTACAACCAACTATTTCTGGTCCATGACTAATGTCTATGAGTATATTAACCAATTTAATATCGAATTCGCTTGGGTCGTTTGCTATTGACATCTGATCTTTCTCTTTCTAGTTCTTCTTCCTTTTTTTTAGCTTTTCATTTTTATATTTTTTAAACACAACAAACTATTGTTCTGGCTTTTTAACCCATTTATTTGGGTTTTTTCTATTCTTTTTAATTTTGTTTTTTTAAACCATTAGATTTTTATCTTTTTCTCTTTTTGTTTCATATTTTTACCGTTTCAATTTTTTTGTTTTTCAGTTTTCTTAGTCCCTTCCTTGTTTGTCATTTTCCAATCACATTAGACTGCGCTTGTTCGTCCAACGAAAAGAAGAGAGGTGTCAACATCCTGAGGGTGGTATACTTTATTATCAAGCAACGCCTTTTGAAATTTGTAGTTGAACTATTTTCAATATTTCTATTTTTATTTATAGTTGGATTCATCAATTTGATGTATTTCGATAATTATGAGATCCGATTGTCAGGCCACAATCATTTCGCTTTATCCGCAATCCCAAACTGAACTTCTCCCCTCATTCTGTTCGTTTCTTCGATGGTTTTTCATTAAAATAGTTGATAAACTGAATCGCAATAAATCAATTAGAAACAATAATGAATGACGATAAAAAGATGCGATATTGATGTTGATAAATCCAATTACGAATGTATGACAAGAATCATTCACACCTCATCCGACAAAACTATTCGATACTGATTTTTAAGATGAATTTTTGTAACTAATTTAAATAGTTAATAAATGATTAAAAATAGAAAGAAAAAAACCAATTGCGAGATCAGAAAAATGAATGACCAACCCCACAAATACATTCCAATCATCAAAATCACTTCAAAAGTTGAAGATAGCAGTCTTGAGGAAATCCAGAAACTATGCGAAGGGTATGGGAAAGTTGGAAGAATAAAGTCTCTTCCTCAACAAACGAATGTGTTTTATGTTTCTTTCGCAACAATAGAAGAGGCACAAACCGCATTTATTGGGTTGAAAGAAAATCCCAATCTCTTTGTTTGTAAGCCATAATTCAATTCCTTTTTGATTTTGTTATAAAAAAACATAATTCTTTAAACCCTTTCAGCAAAACTCAAAAAATAAAACATGTCGAATGACACCTCCTACAACATTTACCAGAAATTCGATGGTTCAGCCGTTGACAAACCTAAATCCACAACGCTAATAAAAAATCATTTACTTGAAGTGATGACGGAAGTTCAAAATGAAGAGTCCAAATTAAAGTATATCGATAATTCAAATATCTCGCAGATGAGAATTAATTTATTAGCAAGACCATGTCCCCCAAAGCCATCGAAAAAACCAACAAAAAAGATGAGAAGGCCATTGGCAATAAATCATTTGAAACAAGATTTTGAAAAGTTAAATCCCGAGATATTGAATCAAATGAATAAGTTATGGGAGAATTATGTTGACAAAATCGTTCAAAACACTCAAAAACTCAATGCACTTGTCAACGCTGAAATTCAAGGTGGGAAAATCACAATCATTCAATCAAAAAATCCAACTTTAATCGGAATTACTGGGATTTGCGTTTATGAATCAAAGAATGTTATTGTTTTGGCTTCTCAAACCACTCCCGTTAAAATATCAATCATTCCAAAAGATTCTGTAAATATGAAATTACATTATAAAAATGAGAGGATAATATTGTATGGCAGAAATTGGACAATACGACCATCAGATCGAATTGAAATGAAGAGTTTCAAAGAATTGAAGCCAATTAATTTAGAATAACACAAATTATATAACAAATTAAAGTTGAAAAAAATAAAAAACGAAAAGAAAAAATGTTTTCCGAGATTTAGTTGGGAATAAAAGATGTCAGTCAAAAAAAGAGACCACATATTAATTCCTAAAAACCAAAATGCCCAACTACCTCCTTTAAAAATTGATAACGTTGGGGAGTGCTCCATTGAAAATATCTACGCCAAACCAGAACCTTTTGTAAATGGAATGACAATGAAATTATCGGCACTAAAGAATCAAGGAATAGAAAGTGATAGCAGTGAGGTAGAACTAGCAGGGCCAATGGAAAAAATATATTTTGATCCTGAAAATACTAAAGTCGGTATTGTTACTTGTGGTGGGTTATGTCCTGGGCTAAATAATGTTATCAGAGGAATAGTATTGAATTTGTATAATAGATATCATGTAAACCAAGTGTATGGATTGAAATGGGGGTATGAGGGACTTGTACCAGAATTATCAGAAGTACAAAGACTCACGCCGGAATATGTTGGTGATATTCATCAAAAAGGTGGAAGTATTTTGGGGAACTTCAAGAGGGGCTCATGAAGCCAAGGTTATGGCTCAATTCCTTATTGATAACCATTTTAATATTTTATTCACGTTGGGTGGTGATGGTACTTTGTCTGGAGCTAATGAAATCAATAAGGAATTAAGATTAAAGAATGCTCCAATTGCTGTTGTTGGTATTCCTAAAACCATTGACAACGACATTTGCTATACTGATTCCACTTTTGGTTTCCAAACTGCTGTTGGATTATCTCAGGAAGCCATCAATGCAGTTCACAGTGAAGCTAAATCGGCAAAGAATGGAATTGGGATTGTTAGATTAATGGGGAGAGACGCAGGATTTATTGCGTTGTACGCATCGATAGCCAATGGAGATGCCAATTTGGTGTTAATTCCAGAAATTGATGTTCCAATTGAGCAAATTTGTGATTTTGTTGGAAAAAGATTAATGTCCAAAGGTCATGTTGTCATAGTTGTCGCAGAAGGGGCTTTGCAAAGTCAAAAACCAAAAGATGTTGTTCTTAGCACAGATAAATCAGGGAATCTTCTTCATTGGGATTCAATCAATCATTTAAAAAGTTCAATTAGTCGACATTTGAAGTCAATTGGGCTAGAAGATCACACCATTAAGTTTGTTGATCCTTCTTATATGATTAGATCTGCTCCTTGTAGTGCTGCTGATGCCCATTTCTGCATGTGTCTTGCAAATGCCGCAGTCCATGTTGCCATGGCAGGAAAGACAGGATTAGTTATTTGCCACCATCATAACAATTTTGTTTCAGTGCCAATAGACAGGGCTTGTTATTACGTGAAAAGAGTAAACCCAGAAGGCCCATTGTACACAATGATGTCTGCAATTGAACAACAAAAATAAATTCAATTATTTAATTAAAAACTAATTGTTGTCTAAAAAATACATTTGTTTTAATTTTGTTTGTACACAAATTCCTCATCTACATCGTATCCAAATGGTAATCTTTGCAATATCTCAGTTAATGTTGGTGTGTCAATTCCACAGCCATTTGTGATTTCATAGAATTGGACAACATCCTTACATTCAACGATTAATGCTTCATTCAGATATTCTCTAACCTTTCTTGCAACATCAGTCGTTATGTTTCCCTCCCAATCTTCATCAAAATGAGCATAAAATATTAATTGTACAGCCGCCTCAGCATCTATTTCGTCAATCGTTTGGCTTCCTCGTATTCTTGCATGCGCTTCTGCCAATCTAATCAGTGAATCCAATGCTCTTGCAGTGATTGGTAATGTTTTAATTTTAAAGTTATGTTTAATTCTTTTTTGCCTTTCGTTCTCCCTTAGTTTCACATAAGCCTCAGCAATCTTTTCACTTGCTTGTTGACTTAAATTTGGTGTGGGAAGGTTTTTGGAAAAAGTAATATATTTCTTTATGAATTTATTTGTAAATAACTTCTCGCCTTCATACAGCGAAGTGTCTTGATACACTGGGGCGTCTCCTATCTTTTCTCTTTCCGCGTCCACAAGAGCCAAAACATTCACTTCGCCATCTCCTCTTTTCTCACTCAGCGCATCAAAGTGTCTATGCATTTTTAATACGTGTTGAGCCACCCTTCTGTCAAGTTCCTCAGTTGAAGAATCCAATATAATAAATATTAAGTCAAATCGAGACAGTAATGATTCTGGGAAATAAAGGTTTTCCATTGGTGATTTCTTTACATTATAATTCCCACTGGACGGATTGGCAGCAGCAAGAATGGAACATCTTGCATTAAGGGCTGTGTGGATTCCTGCCTTTTGAACGGTTACTGTTTGTTGTTCCATAACTTCATGCATTGCTGCTCTGTCTTCCATTGACATCTTATCAAATTCATCGACACAGACAATTCCTCTATCCGCTAAAACCATAGCCCCTGCTTCTAATGTTCTTTGATTTGTATCGGGATCACTCACAACTGCGGCAGTTAGCCCAACTCCTGTTGCGCCTCTTCCATTTGTTGAAACTGCCAATGGGGCGATGTGCAACACGTATCTCAATAGTTGAGATTTTGCAGTGGACGGATCACCGCACAACATAACGTGAATATCTCCTCTTACTCTCGACCTCAATCGAATCTTTGGCGTAGCTCCAACTAACATTAGCAATACTGCTTTTTTTACATCAGAATGCCCATAAATACTTGGGGCAATTGACTTCGACAATAAATTAATTGGATTATCTTCTTTCATCACCTTTTTAATATTTTCTTTGTCTATTTCTGTTAATTCTGGTCCTTCGGATTGCATTGTGTTGATATTTTCTGCTTCTAAAACAACTTTGAATGTTGACGAATGATTAGGACCGGCCAATGCCCTTAAGGTCCCAGTAATAATGACTCTATCCCCGGGTTTTCCTTTGTCAACCAAATGATCTAATAAAATCACAATGACGGATCGTGGCATTTGACCTGTCGGAGCACTTTCGGGCATTTCTTGGACAACCAGTGTTTGAAAGTCCTTGTAAGTTGATAACCCAGGTTCAAGTTCCAAAGGTTTTCCATCTGGAGTTTTGTTTGCGAGTTTCACCATCACGTCAGCATGAGATAAGTCTCTTGCATGGGTTGAAAAATCTAGAGGGCATATTTGAATCGCAGTTTGTAATAATGGTCTAATTTGAGATGATTTCGTGATGATTCCTTGAACAGCGACCTTCTGTTGCAAAATAGAAGCGGTAATATTTCTTGGTGTAATATGGTGAATATGCCCTTCCATTTTATCTCTTTTTGAGTTTTTTTTTCGAAAATAAGTTTTTAATTCACAAAGTAATTTTTATTATGAAAAACAATTATCTCAAAAAGTATTAAATTTTTTCGGACAACCACTTTTATACTCCAACCTTCATGCCCCTTTGCTTGATGATAGACCCATCTGCCTGCTTCAAGAACGGATGTTTTAAAAGTTGGGCAGCAGTCCACCGCTCTTGTGGATTAAATATAAAGCATTTCTTCAAAAAATCAACAAGTTCTGGTGGCGCTTTGGAAGGATTTCTCAATCCAGGAGCACCAACGGTGGCTGTTTTGAAAAGACCTTTCACCATTCCCAATTCTCTGTACGGTGGCGAGCCCTCAAATAACTCTTGCGCAACGCATCCAATACTCCAAATATCAACCTTTTCATCATATGTGATTTGTTTAATAACCTCAGGTGCCATGTAAGCCTTGGAACCAGCCCTGTTCGATGGATTTGAATTAGTTCTCACAACCAATCCGAAATCAATCACTTTAATTTCGAAATTCTGTTTCAGCATAATGTTCGCGGCCTTAATATCTCTGTGAATAAATCCTTGCTCGTGCATATAATTCAATGCCTTTAATGTTTCTTGGAGCAAATAGGCAGTATCCGCATCTTGGAATGGTCTCATTCTGTTTTTGAGGAGCGTCTTCAATGTTCCCAAAGAACAGTATTCCATTCCAATGTAAACTTGATTATTGAAAAGCCAACACCCTTCAAATCCGACGATATTGGGGTGTTTCCAATTGTGAAGTCTCGCAACCTCTGCCCCTATCTTCGAGTATCGTTCGTCAACCGAATGTTTGAGCATTTTGAGTGCAACAGGTTTTCCATCTTCTACTCGTTGGGCACAAAAGACTTCTCCAAATCCTCCTTTTCCAATAGACACTAGATTGGTAAAGAATTTATGTGGATCTTCTTTTCTGCAGTATTGTAAAAGATCATCTTCTTCTGGAGGTGGTTCTTTTTTAGGTTTCTCAACATGTGGTTGTGGATGTTCAATTCGTTGCTGTAATTGTCTTTTTTCTGTTACAGTTGCGTATCGTTTCTTTGTTTGAGATCTCAAGATTTCGCATAATGTTTCAAAGTGATTTTCACATTCTTCTGGGTACAAACGGTTTTTATCGCACAACTCACGGCATGTTGGTGTCAAATCTGCTAATTTACCACTGAAGAAATCTTTAACTACAAGTGGATATGGTTTATGATAGTATTGCTGACATTTTTTACAGAGAGCTTCAACTTCATTACATTCTTCTTCAGTTTCAAATCTCAAATAAACCCTTCGTATCACACATTGGAAAATCAAAATAAGTTTTTGATGTTTTGTCACTTCGACATTATCGCTAAAAGGTAGAATGGTTAATGGGACCTCTCCATTAACAGCATACAGTGCGATCAATCCATTGTAAATGTTTAGAGACCTTCGTGCCCAAAATGTTTTTCCATGTTTCTTACAAGAAACCATTTTAATTAAATGGCAATACTAAAAACATTAACATAACGATTCTTCTTTTATGAAAACAATCCTTAAACGCCCCTTGACTTTTCAATTCAATCATAAAAATGAAAAGGCAATTGCCACATGAAGATTTTCCCTTTGATAAAATTAAAGTAAAAACAAACGTCTTGAAGAAAATCTTCTTTGTATAACACAGTGTTGTTATCTGTTGTTATTGTTCGCAATATCTCAAACAATGAATTAAAATCACTTTCATTTTGCATCAATAACAATATGGATGGTTGTTCACATAAATTTAGTTTCATTTTGAACTGTGTTGGGCTTGAACAAACAGTGACAGTGTTTAATGAAGTAAAAGCGTACTCTTCTCTTGCTTTTCCATGTCTTATTAATTTGAATTTTCTTTCGTTAAAATTAACAACAGCAATTCTGTATTCCATTGTTTCATCTTCGCGAAGACCAACGGCGAGGTCGAAATAAATTGTTTCCAATGGAGTTTTATTTTCTTTTTTGGTTGAAATGAATTCTTTTAGAATAGTTTGTGACTTTTCATCCAACTTGGGTGGAATATCTTCTGCCA
>NWBR01000044.1:22092-39051 GCA_002914575.1 Entamoeba moshkovskii
GTCTCAAAGAAACCTAAAATAGAATTCCATCAATAGAACTTTCAGTTTTTTGTGTCTCTTTTTGTTTACTCTATTGTTTCGGGATAAATCAGTAACAATAGGATAAACTGGAATTATTTTGGTTTTTTAAGATATAACAAAATAATCAAAATTGTGTTTTTTATGAAACTATTGAATGTATTATAGTATCTTATGATAAAAAAAACCACAATTATTTGGAATGAAAACAACAAAAGAATAAAAACAAGAGGAGATATTAAGATTAGACGGATTCACAGGATATCCAAATGTATTGCATATCCGCTTATCTCTGTCTGAGAGTAGTTCAGATTGTTTGAGCTCGTTTGAATAAGACTTGATGCTTGATAATCCTTGCTTTGTCTCCTTGACGCCTTTGATCTGTCCGTCGGACAAGAGGTCTTTGGCCAATCGAAACACTGCAACATCATATTTTTGTTAAACAAAACAAAAAGAAGCAATTAGGGTTTTACTGTTTTAAAAAGAAATCACATTTTCGAATGGGAATTTTAATAAAACTAAATAAAATCATATCCAAACGGCGTTTCAATGAATAAAGACAAGGATGATTTGGCATTGTTTGAAGACAAAAATGAAGAATTAGAAGAAGACAAAGAAACGGTTGCATGGGAGGATGAGGATGACAAAATTAAACCTAAAATAATTACAAAACAATACAAGGAAGTTTGGAAAAGGAAGGAAGGGGAAGGTGATTTGGATGAAAATGATAAAGAATTACTTAAAACAGATGTCAAAAGAGACCGAAAAAGAAAACAAACAAATGAATTAAATTATGAATTATTAAAAAAAGCAACTATGTTAAGAAAAAGTAATGATATTATAACAGCAACACAGTTTTATAACAAAGGAGAATTATTAATGACAGGAGGAAGAGATCGATTCTTACATTTGTTTTTAATGAAAAAAGGAAGAAGTGTTCCAATTTTAGATAACTCATTTGAATATCCAATTGAATTGGCCAAATTCGTTGATCAATCAGTGTTAATGACATTTAATTTGCCTCGAATTATGTTTTATGATATCGAAAGCCATAAAACTAAAATTATTCATAAATTAGATGGATATGACGATTGTAAATTAAATTATTTTAGTGTTGGAAGTGAATACATTTCTTTCTTAAATGAAGAGAATTTAAGTTCGATTCTTGTTGATAAAAAATCATTCCAAGTTGTTGATGAATTGAAAGGTGCAAGGCAAGTGTTGAGTTGTGCTTATCACCCAACAGAAAATGTTTACCTAACGTCGGGAAGTAGCGGGAGTGTCAATGTTTGGGATTTAAAGAAAATGAGATGTCGATCATTGATTTACGATGAAGGAGCAATAAATGTTACTTCTATTGCCGTTTCTCCAGATGGTGAATATGTTGCTTGTGGGTCAGATGGAGGAATTGTTAATTTATATGATTGGAAATCATTCGAAATCAATTCAAGTCCAAAACCAGTTCATACATTTAAGAATTTGGTTAATGATTGTGATCATTTGGTATTTAAGAATGGATTTTTATTAATGTCTTCTTCCAAAGGCGACAATCAAATAAGATTAGCCAATGTTCAACAAAGGATTGTATATTCAAATTTCCCTGGTTTTTGTAAATTTGAAAGAATTCAAGAAATTGATTTATCTCCTCATGCACGTTACATGGCGTTTGGTAATTCGACCGGAACAGTTAGTGTTGTGAAATTAACGGATATGCCAAGTTATTGATTGTTTTGTTCTCTATTTGATTTTATTAAATAATTGTATAAATAAATTGAATTAACATTTCTATTCATGTGCCAATAATTGTTCTAATTTGCGAGTTCTTAAATCAATGTATTCTTCTATCTTTTCGGTAGAAACATTGCTGTCTAATTCTGGGTGATTTGGAACATCATCTATGACTTTAAGTAATTTTTGTGATATTTGATCAAAATCTATTCGATCTTCTTTGTTCTGCTTCCAACATGATTCAATTAAATTCTTTAATAACAATGGCATTGATTCACCCAATTGTAATCTTTTTCCATTCCTAACGGCATCTTTAAGTTCAAATAATGATTTATATTCGGCATAAGGTTCTTCACAATAAAATAATTCCCATGCCGTTATTGCAAATGCAAAAACGTCAGTTGCAAACGAATAGTCATCATCATAACATTCTGGGGCAAGATAGATTGGTGTTCCCAATCCTTTATTTTCATTTCCTTCGATTTTATTTTTGTGAGTGATTCTTGAAGTGCCAAAATCAGTAATTTTAATACAACAAGTACTGTCATAATACAATGAGTTAACCAACAAATTATCTGGTTTTAGATTCAAATGAACAATGTTATTTTCATGGAGGAAAGTCATTCCCCTTGAAGTATCGAATAACATTTTCATTTTCAAGCGATATTGCAAATAAATATCTTCTTCAGTCTTATGTCTCACATACTGCCCCAATGATCCCAATAAAAAGAATTGCATCACCATTGATATTTGTGGAATATATGTAACAGATCCAATATAATTCGCAACAAATGGATTTCTTAATTTACTCATCAATTCACACTCTTTTATAACTTCTTCTTTCAATTCTTCTTTTTCTTCTGGTGTTAAATTGTCCCATTTAAATGTTTTAACAGCAACCGGAACACTTCTGTATTTTCCAATATAAACTCGACTTGTTAATCCTTCTGCAACTGGATTTTCCCACATATTCAGTTCATCCATATCTATGTGAGTTGAGGATGCTGAGTCTGTTTTAATTGTAAAGAAATGATGATATCTTTTAACAACATCTTTGAGTTCAAAATCAAGTTGTCTTTGGTCATTTCTGCTCCAACTTTCAAAAGTTTTACCAACTAAAATGAGACTAATCCTCGTTAAAGCCCTCTTGCTTTTGGAAAACCAAACAGAATATGGCATTTTCATATCTTTAATTTTCGTTGTACATTTCAATGTCATGTATGATGTTATTGTTTGTCGACCCTTTGGTTTTATAATGGTGACCTGTGGTTCAAAATGGAATACATACTTTGGATTATCAGGTGTATGAATTATTAATAACATATATTTATTTCCACTTTTATTTTTCACTTCAATTTCTTCAAACCTTGTATCAAATACTTCTGTTGGAATTCCTTCATTTCCATAATCCAAGTCAATCGGTCCAATTAAATATTTGTTTTCTTTCGAAGGGCCACTATTCATTGAACCACTTATATAATTGTAGTATTGTGGTTGTTGTTGTTTAAATACATCAAAATTAGTTGTTCGTTTTCTTGTAAAAATGATCAACAAGAAGATACCCAAAGCAAAAAATATGGCAACAAAAAGAATTCCAACCCCAATTACAACATAATAATACCATCTCAATGTTTTACTAATACAGTTCAATGGATTGTTTTCATCAGTTTTAAATCCATCAATACAACGACAATAACCATCACAATTCGTCCCACTATCACATTCTTCATCACCATCAATTATTCCATTTCCACATTTTGTTGATACACATGAAAAACTTGTTGTTGGACTATATCCTTCTTCACATTTACAATTCTCTAAACAATGTTTATTGGGTTGTAAACATTCAACACCATTACCAATTCCATTATTTAAACATTCTTTTGAAATACAATAATGATTTCTAAAAGTATAACCATCTTCACATTTGCAATTGACATCACATCCATCAATACCAAAGTAACATTGATTTTCTCCATTATTCCCTTCTGGGTGCCATGAATTATTATAATAACATTTTAAAATACAATTATCCCCACCATATCCTTCCTCACATAAACATTTACCATCTCTAAATGAACAAATTCCTTGATTATTATTGGAATTACAATTATCAGGACAAATAGTTTTGAAGGATACAACAATATCAACGTCATGTTCAGTTGTTAACAAAGCAAAGTGATGTTTTACTAATTCAACACTTCCATTAATTCTGACAATAAGGCCAGTTTCTTTCCTTATTAGTGATAATTCATACCCATTTGGATTCCAGAAATTAATGCAACTATCAACATCACCATTTTCCTTTAAGGAGTATTCTTGTAAATATTGATATCTATTCGAAATTTGAGTTGAAAACAATAATGAAAAATCTCCTTTAAATTCCACATCGAAGAGCAGTGATTTCATTAATTTCCCAGGAGCACAAACGGGATGGATGTATTCTCCTTTTGAATATAATGGGAAATCATATGAAACAGCGGATTGATTGCTATGTATTGATTGAATATCATTATTTGTTAAAGAAATAAATGGAGAATTATCTCGGAGACCATCATCGGAATAACTTATGGCGATTGAAACATTTGTTAATTCATTTAACGAAATAAATACATATATTATTGGGGATTCATCGGTTTGTTTGTTAGGAATTGGAATTTTAAACACGTTGGTTTCATCTTGATTTGATAAATACCCTCTAAAAAGACATAACGGTTCAACATCAGTTAATAATGAATTTGAGAAGTCGTAGTAGACATTTGATTTATTTGGGCCAATAAAAGATATTTTAATAAAAATGAATTGTGATAATATTTGTTCTGTATTTATTTTCAACCATTTTGCTGGTCGGTATTGATTTTGTTTATTTCCTGGAAATATGCATGGGCCAAAATCAAATGGGGTCGTTTCATTAAATTCCAGTTGAATTGGTCCATCATTATTAACTAATTCAACGACTTCATCAACAGGCATCCAAGATGATTTTGAATAAACATTATTATTTAATTGACAAACACCGTTTTTTTTAACGTAAAGAGGATTTGCAACACCAATTTCTTTGGTTGGGTCAATATTTTGACATATATGACAATTACTATCTTGATAATATCCTTCTTTGCAAATTTCACAAGTATCATCCGCAACGCATTCAGATAAACAACCAACTGAACATTCAAAAGAATGCGTTGCGATGAAATAAACAAAGAAAACGAACATAGAAATAAATAAACAGTTGAGAAATAAAAAAGAAATTGAAATAGAATTAGTTTCAAACAAATTTGTATTTTTAAGTCATTATTTTTAAAAATAGTTAAATCAAAACAAAAAGTCAATTCCTTTTTTTTGTTATGACTTATATATCTCGTTGACATCTTTAAATCTTTGGTTTTCTTCATCATATCCAAGTGTATACAATTCCAAATTGCCAGGATCAATTTCACATGCTTGACTATATGGGATATTTAATGTCCAACTTAATAATATTACTAATGCCCTTCGGTGCATGGCAATTAATACATTCCCTTTGGTTTCTAAAACAATTTTAATTGCCTCTCTTTGTTCGTTAATAACATCATTCATGGATTGTCCACCATCGATTTTCGCGTCATAATTTCCTTTTTTCCACTGATCAAAGACTTTGTCTAATCTACAATTATTGTTATCGAATATGGTCATTCCCTCATAATTTCCAAAATCTACTTCATCCAAGCCATTTAAGATTTGGTGTGGGTATTTCTCAATAAACTTTTTAACAGATAACTGAGAACGTAATAGAGATGATGTAAATACCTTTTCTATTGGCAATTCTTTATTCTTTTCGTAGAATTCTTCGGCCTGTTTAAATCCTTCATCACTTAATGGACATTGCGGAAGATACTTTCTTCCATGAATTAACTTCTCTTTGTTAATTGGAGTTTGCCCATGGCGCACGATGAATAGAGTTTTCATTTGAATGACAAGCAAAGGGCTTTTCGAAGTGACGTGTAGGGGGAACGAAACAGAATTTTTCAGTCCATTATTTTTGTTGTATTTAACATTTTTTCAATAACACAAATAAAAAAATCATTTTGCGACAAAATGAAAACAGAAGAAAAAAAACTCAAAAAAACTCATTCTTTCAAAAATGAAATCAACACTATCAAAAGAAGAGAAACGAAGATTCAATTCGTTAATATACGCAGCGCAAGACTCTGAAACTAAAATGAATTTTACTGACAGCTTAAATTATTATCAAAGCGCATTACATTTAGTTCCTACTCACCCAAAATTACCTATTAAAATTGAACAAATCAAAGACAAAATTGAAAAGGCCAAGCTGAAAGTTGATTCAAGAAACATAGTTGATGCTTCGGGTTTTGTTTACAATTCAAGTCAAAACAGATTCTATTTAAATAAAGGATATTGGTTACCTGCTGAAATTTTCAGTCTTATAATGCCTCATCAGCGAGTTGCGATTAAATGGCTTTGGGAACATCATTTAGAAAAAGAAATTCATGGGTGTGTATTGGGGGATGATATGGGTTTAGGTAAAACTATTGAATTATTAGTGTTTGTGTTTGGACTGTATAATAGTGCTGATTCCAAACATTTTTTAATCGTCGTCCCGGCGATGGTTGCTCTTCAATGGCAAAATGAAGCAAAAAAGTGGGCTCCAGGCCTCACGTTATATAATGTCCATGGAATGACTCCTTCTGACAGAAGGGCCGCTATCAAATCTATTCAAACAGAGGGTGGAATTCTATTAACAACATACAATTTGGTTCAAAATGATGAAGCGTCAATTGAGAAATCCATATGGGACTATATTATATTGGATGAAGCACATGTCATTAAATCTAAAATGGCCAAAGTTACATCTACCTTGAAAGGACTTAAAGCAAAACATAAAATATCTGCGACAGGAACTCCAATGATGAATAATTTAATGGAATTGTGGAATTTGATGGATTTTACAACTGATGGGTGTTTGTTGGGCGAATGCAGTGCATTTCAAAACACCTACGAAAGAATCATTTCAAAAGCAAATTTGAAGAATGAAGAAAGTTCATTTGCCAAAACTCGATTACAAGAATTATCGAAAAGAATTGGTCCATATATTCTGAGAAGGACAAAAGCAGATGTTTTTAAAGAAAAACTAAATGTCCAAAAAGAAGAACTTGAGGAAAATGAAGAAGAAAAGGATAATGAAGAAAATGAAGAAAGAAAAGATAATGATTTTCAACTGAGTGTTAAAAAATATGAATTGATTGTTTGGGTTAAATTGGATTATAACCAAAGAGATATCTATAGGAAGTTATTAAATTCTATCAACATCGGGGAATTGGGTGGAACTTATATGAGAGTTGTTCTTGGTATGATTAATTATCTTGAAAAAGCATGCAGTAATCCTCCGGCTATTAAAAATGATGATGAAGAAATAAAACCATTTATTGACGATGATATGTTAAAGAAAGTGGATGTTGAAGCTGCGAATTCATGGCCCAAATTATTGGTATTAGTCAAATTATTAAAAATGTTTGAACAAACAAATAATAAATGTTTGGTTTTTAGTCAATATCAAAGAACATTAGATTCAATTTGTGATATTCTCCAATTACAAGACATTCCATTTTTAAGAATAGATGGATCAGTTGATGATAGAGCAAGAAAAGATAGATTGAGAAAATTTAATAATGACCCTTCTTGGGGAGTATTGTTAATGACAATTAGAGTGGGTGCATGCGGATTAAATATAACTGGTGCGAATAGGGTAATTATATTTGATGAAGGATGGTCAGTTATTGGGAACCAAGCAGTTGATAGAGTATATCGAATGGGACAAAAAAATGATGTTGTTTCTTATAGAATTGTTTCATGTGGAACAGTTGAGGAAAAAATGTATCGAAGGCAAGTACATAAAACGACGTTGACTGAATTGGCACTTGAAAAAAACCAAGCAAATCAAAGGTTTAGGCATTGGTTTACTAAAGAAGAGTTATATGCTTTATTTAATGCTTCTCATGTTAAATTTGATACTTCTGATACTCATATGGTATTTCAGCAATATCAACCATTATATCCACAGAATATGCCAGAATATCCAAATTGGCTTGACCAACATGTTGAAGAAATAGAGAAGATTGATGGAGTTTTTGGGGTTTCTGACCATAATTTTATAATTAAAACTGATTTGCCAGACACAACTCCAGAAGAAGAAGTTGAACCACCAAGAAGTATCAGAGGAATGGAAGGAGGACTTAAATTTACAAAACCAAAAAAAACTAAAAAAACCAAAATTGAAGAAAGTTGCATTGAAGTTGATGATGGCGAAGATGATATTGTTGAATTAAAAAAAAGGATACTTTAACGCATAGCAGTAGAAGAAAAGAAAAAGCAACTGCATGTTATGGCCACATCTCACGTGCTAATCCTTTTCTTGTTAAGAAATGTAGATGTTATTTGGCTGATGAAGAAAAAAATGAATATAACGGATTGGTTGGACAATTAAAATTGTGTGAAGAAGATGAAGAAAAGTTATTGTGTTTATTACAAATGGTGGATATTTGCGATGATGACATTCATGTACATGAAAATATTGCTTTATTGGCACAAAAATGTTTTAAATAAAAATGTAATAAAATTAAAAGACTTAAATAATTGATTCATCAATTTTTTTAAATTCAATTCTTTTTGAATTTTGAATGATCTGGTTGTGTTTGAGAAATTGAATTTCATCATCCCTTCTTTTTCTATTGGAAATTACTGAAAATGTTATCAATAAAAATATAAACAATACGATACTTAAAGGAATAACGGTATTGACAAATACATCTCTATTTCACGTCAATTTATTTCATTCTTCTTGTAAAAACAAACTTTCCACTAAAAACAAGAACTACTTTTGAATAAATGGCTTGGGTGTTGGTTATCACCATTACTTCTCCGGCAGTAAAATCATGATGAACTGAACCATCATAACAAAAATGGGTTGATATTGTTTCAACCTCATATTGGCCAAATGAAACACCCAACTCCATCGTTATCGAAGTATTTGGAATAAATGATTGAAATACGAAATAGAAATCATCAATAGAACCATGATCCAAACTCACATCTTTAATACTGAGAGTTGGGCTATCATCGTATTGAAATACTGGAGTCGTAATAAGATCTAAACAATATCTTTGATATTCATTTTCACCCTTTAAAATGAACATTGAAATATTAACTGGCTTATTATTTTCGTTAACTGACAAATAAAATAAGTCAATGGTGGACGTAGGGTGGAGTGTTTGTTTAAAAAATACATTCTTTTGTGGTTTTTCAAATTCCTTATATATCAAATAAGTTTCTTTAATTGTAGTTGCAGAATTAGGAATTTCCGAAACAAAGCAAGTAGTGATATGTTGAGGAGCGGTCACATCCACCGAAGTTAAAAGTGCGTTACTTCTCATATCCAAACCACTCTCATGATAATCATAATATTTTTCGATTCTTTTATTTGTAATAACCAAAAAGCTTAAAGAAAAAAGGATTGACAAAACAATACAAACACTAATTCCAACAATATTAAATAATATATAATTCCTTTTAACTTTAATAAAATGAAAGAATTTGTGACAGATCCTACGGAAGAATGATTTGTGAACTTCTTCGGTCATATAAATTAAAGAGATTTGAAGAAAATTTAGGTTTTGTTTTTTTTTCTTTTTTTAAATTTCTAACTAACTTAATTCAATCAAAGTGAATATAATCGCATAAAATATAGTCCAAACGCCATAACTGCCATGCCAATTGAAAAATATTTCGCTGTGCTTTCTGCTGAAATATATTTTAATGAGGATGGTATCAATTCCATAACACTCATATATACCATTATTCCACTAACTCCACAAAGACCGATTTCAATAATTGAATGTGTTAAGAATGGATAGAATAAAGCCCCAACAGTTAATGCTCCTAATGGCTCGCATATCCCTGAAATTAATGCCCATTTAAATGCTTCCCATTTACTTTTAGTTGAGGCATAAACAGGAGCAGCAACGGCCAATCCTTCTGGAATATTATGTCCGGCAATAACTAACAACAATGGTAATCCAGCTTCTATTCCATCTAGACAAGCCATATAAACGGCAATTCCTTCAGGGAAATTATGAAGACAAATACTAAAAGCAGTTTTAATACCCAACATAAGAATACCCTCTTTTTCCTTTCTAGCTTGTTGTTGCTCATCAGTTTCAGTTTTTGGTTTGGGGAAGAAATGAGACAAGTCAGGTTCGGGAATGTAATTAACTAACAATACAAACAATACCATTCCAATAAAAAACTATTACATTAAAATTGATGTGTTTTGTCTACTTGTTTATTATAACAAACGGCTAGATTTGGTATTATAAATCCTGAAGTTGAAATGGCTCCTTCAAGTATATCTACAAATGACACATAAACCATAACTCCTGCGGAAAAACTGAGCATTTTACCTAATTTCTTATAATCTGGTTCTCCAAAAAAATATACAACAATACCCCCAATGGCTGTTGCAAGTCCAGAACACGTAGTACAAATCATAGCTGTTAAAAATGAAGACATTATTTGAAATGAACCTTTTGAGTTTTCCCCTTTTTTAGATTATGGTGAATTATTGTTATATAAAACCACTTTAGATCAATTTGAAAGAAAAAGATGGAGTGGATAATTCAAAGTACGTTGTCTCATTCTTGAAACAATTCTTAATTCTTTTGCTTTACTTCACAATTATTTTATTAATTCCTTTTAATTTTATCAAATTTATACAGTTTCAACGCTTTACAAAGAACTATCGAACCAACAAAGCTTACAACAAATGTGTTTTATGTAAATTTTTGTTTTTTAAAACAAAAGAAAATGCAAAGATTAATTAAACTTTCTTTTGTTGTTTTCATTCACAAGTTGGCACACTCATTCCTCTTTAAGAAATTTGGAAATGACATTAATGCCTTCTTTTAAATTCGGGTTATATCGATCATCATTAAAGAACATTATAAAAACAACAACAGCAACACTCAGAACCAAAAGAAGTGCTGATAGAGAATAAGCAACAATTTTAAGAATAGTCTTTTTATCCATAATATCAACAAATAAAATAATAAGATCTTTTAAGGTGGAATGACTCGGCTCAATAAGAAATAAATTATATTTTTTTAGTTTTCATTTCATTCCTCCTTTTTGGTTATTAATAATTGTTTTTAATAACAAAAATGAAAAAGAATTTAATTATTGCTTTAAAGTGCCCTTCTTCTTGAAACAGCCCTCATCACACATCCTTCTCCTCCGATTTTATAAATGGCGCTAAACCATTTAAACATAACTTGGGCAGATGGTTTAAATGTGGCATCTTTATTTTCAGGAGCTCCAAGTCCTTTATAAACGTACATTAATAACCAATCTTGTTGTTCGGGAGAAAGATTTGAAACATATGTATCTTTTACTTCTTTAACACTTGCCAATACAGTTAAAATGGCTTCTGCATTTTTTTCTAATAAAGCAACATCTTTGCATCCCAATGGGATAATATCTAAAAGTTGAATAAGACCATCGTCAATTGTTATTTTTCCTTTAATTATTTGATCGCTAAGTTCGACATGTTGTTGAACTTGTTGAGTATAATCAATAGTTTCTTCAGCCATTTCAAAACTTCTTTTTTTAAAGTTCAGTTCTTTATTTTTGAGATTTTTCAACGTTTTTATTTGCAATTTTAAGTTATTTTTAAAGAAAACGCTTTTCATTTATTTTGTTATATTTAACATTTTTATAACTAACATTTTTTATTTCTTTTTCAACCAAAAATGTTTTCAAAAAATCAATTACTCCTTTTTTAATTTGACGATGTGGTCAAAGAAATTGTGGATTTCTTTTGCACATAATTTGGCTTGTACTTTTTCGGGAAGTATCCAGAAGGACCAATCTTGGCAGTAATGTGCCCAGTATGGATCAATAGCTGTTTCAAGTCCTACTTGTTTCATTGCAGCTTCAGCAAATTGATCAGCAGTTGCAACTGAAATGGATGGTTTCATGTTACCAATCATTTCAGTTGAAATGTGCCATGGTTGGAAAACGGTACAATCAATTAATTCTTTTTCAAAATGAATACTTCTTCCAAGATTCAAAAGGAATCCTTTTGTTGCGGCATAAACACAATTAAATGGCGAAGTATTATTACATGTGCAACTTGACATAAAGATAATTAAATTTTGAGCATCTTTCTTCGAATTATTCAAATAAACATGAGTCATTTTAGCGGTGGCTTCCATATTTAATTTCATAACTGAATAAATTGAATCAAAAGTGAGATCTCCATAACTGGCACATGAGTCAGCAGCTCTTCCTGCATTATTAACTAATACTGAGACATCATTTTCTTTCAAAACTTTTTCAATTTTGTTCCAATTTTCATCTCCTTCAGCAAGAAGATCGATGGACAAAAGAATTACTTTTACTTTATATTTTTCTTCAACTTCTTTTTTAACCTCTTCAAGAAGATGAGTTCTTCTGGCAATAAGAATCAAATTAAATCCTTCTTCTGCAAATTTGTAAGCATAAGATCTTCCTGCTCCTTCAGAAGCTCCAACAATTAAAGCATAACTTCCTTTTCTATAATACTTTTGAACTGGATGTGGATTTAAATGTGGTCTAACAACAAATCTCCAAATAAATTTAATAAATGGAATAATAAGAAGGAATTGAACCAAAAGACCCAACCCAATTAAAAAGATTTCATGAGACTTCTTCATACTTGAATGCTCTATCACTTTTTTAGTTCTTGGTTAGTTTAAATTCTCATTTTTTTACTTCGAAGTTCGAACACACATTTTTTCTTGTTGGAGTTAAGAATCTTCTAACTTTAAAACGATTCAAAATTGTGTGTGGAGTTTAATTAGAAAATGGAACTCATAAAAACTTGAAATTTCGATTGTACACTTTTTGTAAAAATGATGTTAGTTCTTTTCTTCTAAACTAAGACTTTCTTTTTTATAGTCTAAAAAAAGCTTTTTTTTCAAATCTAAATAATCTAAAATTACATTCTTTAGAAATCAATTTCTTTTTGTTGTATTCTTTTTCTGCTCTTTTTATTTCGAAAGAAATCTTTTAAATAACTGACCCTTATTGTTGTATCCTTTTCGAAGCTTTTATTAACTTGTCCAGAACGTTAACTACTTTTTTCGAATTAAAAACTATTTTAAGAAAAAAGTCACTTACCTTTTTTTTGACAATTATCACATCCCGTACAGTCTTCTTTTTTAAAACTTTCATTGAAATGATTTAATAGAAATTGTCTTCTGCATCCCTGAGTTTTACAATATTCGGACATATCTAAAATTGATTTTTTAATTATTATTTTTTGTGAATCCCTCAAGGTGGTCTTGTCTTTATTTACTTTAGAATTTTTTAATGACTCGACTCTCTGAATGTCCAAAAGAGAGAAATAAACAATACATTTACTTGATAAACCATCCCTTCCAGCTCTTCCGACTTCTTGATAATACTGTTCAATACTTGAAGGCATTGTTTGATGAATGACGTAACGAACATTAGGCTTATCTATTCCCATTCCAAAAGCAACAGTGGCACAAATCACTTCGAAAGAACCATTCATCCAAGATTCTTGAACTTCTTTTCTTTTTTCTTTACCCAGTTTGCCATGGTAAAATGTTGATTTAATATGATTTTTGCTTAAGAAATCGCTTAAGTCTTTACACTGTTGTGTTGTTAAACAAAATACAATTCCACATGAATGATTTTGTCTTTGAATAAATTTTAAAATATCACGATAATTATCTTCTCGGTTTGTTTTCTTCTCAATTACTTCAAAAAATAAATTGGGTCGATTAAATGATTGATCGAATACAATTGATTCTTTTATTCCTAATGTTAATAATATATCGTTTTTAACTTTTTCTGTTGCTGTTGCTGTAAACATAACAGTTTGTACTGATGGAAATTTTTTTCTAACATAATATAAATTTTCATATGATGGACGAAAGTCATGTCCCCATTGTGAAATACAATGCGCTTCATCAATTACTAATAATGAAAACAATCCTTTTTCATTTAATACTTTCAACAATTGATTAAATATTGACGCATATTTTTCTTTTTGGTCAATACACTCTGGAGAAACATAAATTATTTTGTATTCCCTCTTTCCATAAACAATATCATTTTCGAATCTTTCAAAGTTCTCGGGATTATTTGAATTACATGTTAATGCAGGTATTCCAATTTCATTTAAAGATTTTACTTGATCTTGCATCAATGAAATTAAAGGAGATACAACAATTGTGTATCCTTCTTTTAAAAGTGAAGGTAATTGATAACATAAACTTTTTCCACCACCTGTTGGCATCAATACTAAAACATTGTGGCCAGCTAATATTGAATTTATAACAGGATACTGAAGTAATTTAAAAGTATTATGACCAAATTTTTCTTTTAATATTTCTACTACTTTATCCTTTTGATGAAAATCATTTCCCCACCAATTTGTGTCTATTGGGTGTGATGTTAAGTTAGTTGAAAGAATAATATCCGGTATTATTTGATCTTTATTCAAAGGCTGGAACCCTTTTCTTGCTTCATTATTTCTCCAAATAGAAATTGTTCCGAAACAATCATTTTCTTTAAGTTCATTATTTTCATATTGAGTTTCTCTTGGGACAGCAGTCAAACCTCTTTTTAAATTCTCTCTTTCAAACGCCACTTTTCTAATTTCTTCAAACGGTTTATTTTCATCTTCAAATCCTTTAGGTTTTCCAGTTAATTCTTTCTCTCTATTTAATAATCTTTCTTTTTCTTGTGCTAATAAACTATTAGAAATTGAACTGCATACTAATGGAGATCCTCCAACAAAAGAATTTTGTGTATTTGATCTAATTATGCTACTTTTCAGTGTAGTTGTTGAAGAAGAACATTTGCTTGACATTGAAATTTCAATTTCTTTATGAGAAAGTAGTGTATCATTTCTCCTCAATACACTACTAAATGCCTTACCCTTTTGAGGTGTTTCCAGTACTTCCGTTCCACTGTCATTTTTCAAAAAACTTGTTTCTAAAACAAGATCTTTTTCTTCTTCAAAATGGCAAATGCAGTCTTCTTGGTTGTTTTCATTTGTTATGGAACCAATTGGTTCTTTAAGTTTCCTTTTACTTTCAGGTAAATTGGAATCATTAAATGGACACTTCCTTTTAAGTTCTTTTTCATTGTCAAATGAATCACTGAAACCTCTTTCTATTGTGTTTTCTAATGTTGGTTTCGACATTGCAAAACAATCCAGTTTCGGTTCACCTGAAAATTATTTTTAAGTTTTGCGGTATTATTAAAACATTTTTTTTGAAGATGATTTTGGAAAAAAACAATTTTTTATAACAATTTTCAAAACCTAATTTTTTTTTTGTTTTTTAAGATCCAAACCAGTTTAAACAAAAATGAGAAGACAAGTAGACTCCTATTCAATGTTAATATGTTCAAAATATGTTAGAAGTATCAAAGATATGATTAATATCACATTAGTTAATTCGAAATTCAAAGAGAATATTGATAAACTTCATTTTAATCCATTTCAAATTAATCAGAAATCAAGAAAGTATTTTATTAATTTACAAACCCAATGGTTATTCGATATTAACGATGAGATATTTTCGGATGGTGATATTAGTGGTTATTATGTGCATTATCAAGTATCTTATCAAAATTATTTAACAATGAAAGACAAATATCAAAATATCAAATTTAGAAGAATTATTTACACCGAAGATGATAGAAATAAATATGGAAATGAAATACCATTTGTTGTTAATAAATTAGATGAATTCGGTATAAAATCTTCAAATATTGAAGAAATCAAGATACCTGATTCAATAGTTGAAATTGATAATTATTGTTTTTGTAATTGTCAATCATTAACATCAATTACAATATCATCAAGATTAACTAAGATTGGTGAAAGTGCATTTTCTAATTGTGATAAATTACAATCAATAACATTACCAAGTGTTTTAACTTCTTTAAATAATGATTTATTTCAATGTTGTAGTGAATTAACAACAATAGAATATTCACCATTTGTTGTTGATTTGGATGATTATTTATTTTCTGGCAGTGGGGTTTCAACAATAACAATACCATCATCAATTACAAGAATTGGTGATTATTGTTTTAGTTACTGCAATCTGGGATCAATAACAATTCCAAGTAACGTTATTGAAGTTGGAAATTGTGTATTCAGTGATAATTCAGAATTGAAAGAAGTAGAATTACCAAAAAATATGATGGAATTATCTTATCAAATGTTTTATAATTGCTCCAATTTAACTAAAATCAACATACCTTCATCTATAACTAAAATTGGAGATGATTGTTTTTATAATTGTGAATTAACAATTTCAACAACAATTATATCACAACTTCATCATATTGGAATTAATTGCTTTATAGATAAAGGAATTAGGGAAATCACATTAAATAATGAAATAACATATATTGGAGATTATGCATTTTCGGATAATCCAATTAAATCAGTGATAATTCCATCATCATTAAGTTGTCTTAATTCTTCATTTAGTTATTGTTCAGAATTAACACATATTGAAATACCTGATTCTATTATTTGTTTTGGAAATTATCCTTTTCCAGAATGTATTAATTTAAGAACAATAATACTTCCTAATTCTATTACTAAAATTGGAAATTGTTCATTTTCAAGATGTTCATCACTTGAATCTATTGTAATACCAAGTTTAATCAAAGAATTACCTCGTTCTTGTTTCAATGAATGCCACAATTTAACAAGAATTGAATTACCTTCATCCCTTACCAAAATTAATGATTATTGTTTTTATGAATGTATTAAATTGAAAGAAATCAATATCCCAATGAGTGTTACTGAAATTGGCAATGAAGCATTTATAGATTGTTCTGAATTGCAATTGATTACTGGAAATGTTGATGTTTGTGTCAAATTTCAAGATAGCTTTGAAAATACCCCTTTCTTAAAACAACTTAAAAAAGAAAATAATTGAATTTTCAAAAGCCATAACCGTAACTATTTGTGCTGAACCATTTTAAATGATATCTTAATTTCAATCATTTTGTTTTGAAAGTATTAAAATTGTTAATCAACTTTTTCTCCTATAATCTTCGGTTGGGTTGTCTTTTTGAAATGAAAGGACAACAACTTTAAAATGGTTAATAGATAAAATT